>JAXQQM020077312.1:0-14760 GCA_034641835.2 Pinus albicaulis
TATTTATGCAGAGTTTAGCCCCCCTATGAAATTTTTGACAAGCAAATAGGGGGCTAATTCACTGTTGAGTCTTCAAGGAATGCCTTTCCCCTAAAAAATCCATCCTCCTTGAAGTCTCTCAATTGTTGTGCCTGATACAAATCCCCCTCTGCTAATAAATTGCTAAAAAGGGCCTATTATTCCCTCCTTTACCCCCGCAACATACATCAATTCCCCTTCTTTCCCTTTGTCCGAATCCCCTTCATTTCATACCCAATTAGCCTCTACTTTGTTCCCTTGTCTTCCCCTTCTATTCCCCTTCTTACCCTTTGAATTTCCCCAAAATCCCCTTTAAAGTCCCCCCTTAACCTTTGCTGACCATCTTCCCCCTTTATTTCTCTATCGTTCCCTTTGACCCTTAAATCCATTAAGCAGGCTAAAAAGCCTTTCAACCTTAATATAGGGCCTAGCCCCTTACTGCAAGTCCCTTAACCACTTCCCACACATGCCCGTGCGCTGGGACCAAGCGCTTAAGTCCCGAGTGCTTATCGCAATCGGAAGGTCGGGCGGGTGCACAATTTCCTTTGTAATATCAAAACAGCCCCGATGCGATTTGTTTATAATGAAAGTCAGCTGATCTGTTCCGCACCGTCGATCTATCACCAGATCAATGGCTGAGCGCTAATCGCAACTCCCTCCGATTGATCGCAAGTGCTTTCACCCGTGCTCCGATTGCGATCCTCCGATCCATTCGTGACCGTTGATCTGTCACAAGATCTGACGGCCAGCGCTCAATCGCTTACCCCTGTCCGATCACAATCGCAAGTCGCAGCGGTGCCGCCCCGATTGAGATCTTCCGATTCAATCCTGACCGCTAATCTCCCCGTGATCCGATGGCCCTCCGCTGATCGCAAGCCTTCTTGTCCGACCCCCGATTGCGATCCGCCGATTTAATCTCCGCTGTCCATTTTCATGCTCATCCGACGGTTCTCCGCCAATAGCAGATCCCCTCCGATTATGTTCTCCACCGTTGATGTCCCCGCCAGATCGACGGTCAACGCTCAATCGCAGACCCTTCCCGATCGCAATCGCAAGTCCCTCTTCCCGTCCCCTGATTGCATCCTGACCGTCCATTCTTCCCGCAGATCGACGGCCAGCGCTCAATCACTTCCCCTTCCGATCGCTGATCGCAAGCCTTCCCTCTGTCTCCCAATTAAATCCTAGCCGTTTGTTTGTTTCGCGATCCAACGGCTATCGCTCTCCCCTGTCGATCGCAATCGGAAGTTTGTGAGTGTCTCATTTTTGTGCCCTTGCGATTGCGATCCTCCGATTGCATCTCTGTCGTCCGTCTCCTCCCGGATCTGACGGCTCAGGTTTAATCGCCCTTCGCCTCCGCTGGGTCCCACTTCTTACATACATTTCGTTGCATCTGTTTGCATTTCCATACATTTTCGCCAAAGTCTAAAGTTTCATATGTATTCCGCCATGTCCATAAGTCATACCATGGATCAATCTCCACCGTTGATCTTCATCTCCAGGCCAGGATCTAACGGTCTGCACTGCATATTCACACCAAACCCTATTGTCCGTGCACTCCACCACTTCACTACATTTTCATCGTTCGTTTACATAATATCGTTGTTTCCGCCACCGCCGCACCACCATTTCGTTCACCCTGCGTCCATTGCTCCGTCCACTATTTTCTTCACAGGTGTGCTGTGTTGCAGAGTTTCTAGAGGATGGGACCGCCGCTGTTCAATGTACTGCCTCAATGGCAAGCGGCGCAGTCAGGATCAAATCCAATGAGCCAGTACCATCAGGAAAGTCAAGGAATGGGGCCATCAGGACTCACATTAATGGAGAGCAGAGTTCAAACACCGAAATCCTTCCGGCGCCATTAAAGGCTCGAGCTAACTCGGCAGAGGCAGTAATGAAGCAGCAAGGAGTTTTAGTACAGAGCAGAGGGATTAGTGCGCGTCAACGAAGATCTTGAGCTCTGAAACAGAGGTTTAAAGAGGCAAAGCATCATTTTGAAGACCCCGAGGATCGATTCTGGAGATCCTGAACATCAATAAGAGGTAATATCAAGGTTTTCTTATCAGCAGAATGTTTTTCCATAAAGGACAGGTCTCCCATACAATCTTTATTATGCGCCGTGTCCTTGAAGGAATTTCTCGTCCCAGCTATAGTTCAAAACAATCTAACATCCATGAGGCAGACCTCTCAGCAAGTTCTTTTATTTGGATCAAATCACCTGGAGTACTACAGCCAAAGGGTCAAATCATATCCGAAGCAGATCTTTCTTTCACGAGGAAGGTGACAAAAATTAAATATACAGTGCATTAAGCAGAATGGGTCTCGGCCCTACATTCATTGTTGTGTTTAAATGTAACATTTAAAATTCACCTACCTCCTCAGTCGGTCCTCTGTGTCTCTTCTGCTATAAAGCACAGAGGGATATCATTGTAATGGTTGTTGTTGCATTATCAGTGAATTGCAAGCATTTTTGTCCCGAGCCAAGTTTCCTGTGTAATAGTTGTATGATAGGCTGAGAAATATGATGTATTCAGGCTGAATGTAAAAGCTTTGGGCAGTGATGTACCTGATTGGTGTTGTGTTTAACATGATAAGAAGTTTTCATTGGATCCTGATCTACAGCAGTTGGTGATGTTTTTCTTATCTCTGCGTTTATTTCCATTTCATTTCATGTTCTTCTGACTGACATCTGAATGCATGACATAATATTTACCCTTGTTAGGTACCTTATGTCCCAGCTCTCTCAGTCTTTAATGTTTTCTGCTCATATGTGTGTCTGAATATTGTTTTTAATTGACTAAACCAGTGTAGTGGATGATTATTGCCTGCTCTTTGATGTGCAAGTTGATAGAATCAGTGTTCAGATGTCTTTGTTAAGATTTAATTGAAAGAGGTTAGGAACATTGGGAGGTGTAAAGCCTGTCGCTGCCTCTTCATAACCTGCCCTTCCATACAAACCTTTTCGAGACCCCTTGTGTTGCCTATGGTTTTGTCCAAGCAGGCCTGGAGTTAAATGACCTCTGGCCTGATCTATAGACGGAATCAGATGGTTTTCCATCCTTCATTCTCATTCCTTAGTGTTCCATCCCACCAATCAGTATTTGAGATCCAAATGCTCTAGCTGACTAGCCCAACTGAAGCTTACACATTGAACATAAGTAAATCCTTTCTTGACTCCATTGCCCAATGGCCTTGAGGTTCCCTGAGTTATCTATCCTTGCCTAGCTTCCTTCTTTACCCATCCTTGTCTTATGATGAAACCTTCCTTCCTGATTCTCAACAACCAAACTCAAACAATCAAACAAACAACCTTGAGCCTATAACTAGCCTAAAATCACAATTGAGAACTTCAAAGACACATATCCTTTGATAATCATAGAGAGATCCCTCTCTATACCTAGGAGGGCTAGATCCTAAGGTCTGAAAGTGGTTCTATGTTGTCTCATCTTTTGGTCTCTGTCAACCTGGCCAAAACATGGGAACCCCAACATAATGGCGACTCCACTGGGGAATTCTGAGTACATTTCGTCTTAAACACCCTTTAAACCTCAGAAACTTAGAACTCTGGCTAGGTTGACGGTAAGTCACACCTTTCTTGAATCAGCCTCCATTATTGAATATCCACCATACTCTTAGACAAAGCCTGGATAGGGCCAGGTAGCCTCCAGATCTCATCCTCTCTTCAGGGGTGACATATCTGGTAAATGCCCTCCCAGTCAATCTCTGGTTGGAGCTTGTTGCTTTAGAGGAGATTCATGAAAGGTGATAGTGCCTGAGCACTGTGGTGGATAGTGTACCCTAGAATCATCCTAAACCCTCCACCTGGCGACTCCATTGTTCCTAAACGTTAAAGACTCCACTGGTGATCAGTAGGCCTGCTGATTATCTCAGTTTCACATCAGACTCCACTGGGAGACCAGTCCCAAAGCATAATGAAGACTCCACAGGGAGGCCAGTTCCCAAGACAACATTAACCACAGTAGAAATAACGAGTAGGGCTAAGCTGCTTGGCTTATAAACAACACTCTAGCTCACAGAACCATTCATACAAGAGCTTTCCCTGATCCAAACCCACCTGAAACAGTTGATAATCCTGAGAAAATCCTTAAAAGAACACCTGTGAGTAGGAGATCAACTATTTCCAGCAACATTCATAGAGCCAATTCTGCACCAGAATATTTTGCAGCTCTATTAGACCCTTTCTTCGACCTAGACCTCCAAAACAGATTACCTAGAACTAGGTCATTCAGTGTTTCAGACCAGCCAGACACTAGGGACAGCGAAACCCCTCCTTCCACACCACCTGATCTCCACTTTCTCCAAAACTTGGGGCTTTCTCACCCTAGATCGGCTCAACAGACTTCTGCTGGCCCTACCATCCCTGTCATCCAACTACCAACTGCTCAAGCCAACCCTATACCTCAGCAGAACATCATCATGGCAGCCTCGTATGCACCTCTAGTTTTGCCTCAGCCTCTACTGCCCTTACCAAATGATTATCAGTCAAAAATCCCACACTTCCCTGCTAAAGAGCCTACAACATCGCAACAACATGTAGATAAAATGGAGGACTCTTTTGACTATATGGAAATTGATGATGAAACAATCAAAATGAGAATTTTTGCGCAGAGCCTGGGGGGAGAGGTTAAAAAGTGGTTTAAAAACCTACCTGCTGGTAGTATCCAAGATCTCCCTGCTTTATACCAGACTTTCATTAACAAATGGGAAACTAGAGCAAACCCTCGCCAGCTTCTAGCAGAATACATGTCCCTTAAGAGGAACGCAGGAGAGAGTGTTCACGATTACACCACTAGATTCAATAGCATTTACAATGCTCTTCCCCCACACATGAAACCTCCACAAGGTATGGCCCTAGCCAAATATCCTGATGGATTTGATGCTGACATGGCCTATGAGCTTAGAGATAAAGAATATACCACATTGGAGGATATGCAGAAAGGGGCAGTAAACATAGAGGCAAATTTGATTGAAAAAAGGGCCAAACTGAGAGCTGAGAAGAGAGTAACATACAAGGATGACACTATAGCCTCCACTTCAGACCCGAATATTGACAGATTGTCTAAGAATGTGGATAAGCTATGCCAAGTGGTCGAAAAGATGGCTATCACTCAGAACAGGAACCAAAATCAAAACCAAAACCAGAACTTTAGAAGAAACAACAACACTCCCAACAGGCAGAAAGAGGCAGATCAGCAAGTCGTTCCCCCTTTCCAAAACTTCCTTGATGAGGATGAGGGAATCATAGAAGAGTCTGAAGGGAATGTGATAAACATGTTCGAAATAGAGGACTCAATCCTGAACTGTGATTCAGAAGAGGACCAACCCTCAACCTCTTATGGGGAGGAGGAATGGTTTGAATCTGAGGATTATAGGTTGGGATTCGAAAATGCCATGTTACAGGTCAGAGAACAATATGAGCTCAGGAGTAAAAAGAACCAAGACACTTCCAAACCTAAAAATCCTGAGGTAACCATAAAAAAGAGGCCTGAAAAATCTTCTAAAGTAACTGCTGTGAACAACCATTCTACGGCCAAGAGTTCTGAGAGTAACAAAGAAAAGGACAACCAAAACAATGAAAAACAAAGTCAACCAACCAGTAGCACTAGCACCTCAGTTAGTGCTCCTGATAAAACTGTGTCTACACATGTACATAATGAGAAAACACAAACTGATTCAGCTACTAAGGTAGTTGCAAATAAAACAGATTTGAGCATTCCCAAAAGCCAATCCATTTTCAATTTAGAAAGTGAGATTGCAAAAATCAAAATATCTGTACCATTATCTGAGCTGGCCTCTCAGGATGTATATAAAGGCCAGATTTTGAAAGCATTAAATCTGAGTATAAATAATGACACTGTAAATTTGAGTGATGATCAGCCTGCCCTCTTGTTTGGTCCTAAGATTGAGGGGAAATTTCAGGAAGGGGTAGTTCCACCTTTTTATATCAGTCTTAACATTCATGACAAGATCCTCCATAATGCCATGCATGACTCCGGTGCATCACACAATCTAATGCCTAAGGTAGTCATGGAGAAGTTAGGCCTCGAAATCACCAGACCCTACAAAGACTTATACTCATTTGACTCTAGTAGAGTAAAATGCCTAGGCCTCATCAAAGACTTATGTGTGAGCTTAACTCAGATTTCTGCGAAATGTATGGTCATGGATGTAGTGGTGGCAGACGTGCCACCCAAGTATGGCATGTTATTATCTAGATCATGGGGAGCCAAGCTGCAAGGCACCATGCAGATGGATGGCTCATATGCCACTATCCCTATATTTGGCCAATTAAGAAGACTATATAGAGAATCCCAAATGAAATTCCTAGTCAGCAGCCCCGAGAAACCTGAAAATTCACCATTATATTCTGTACATACCGACCTTGACTCCTTCATATTTTGTAATGATGAATCCTTAGAAGAGCCAGAGTCCCAGAATAGGAATACAAATGAGAACACCGAGCCTATGGACCTCCACATAATGGCCACTCTGGAAGAATATGGTCAGGAAGACCATGGGCAGCACACTGAAAATGAAAAGGAAATCGGAAACGAAGCCTGTAGGATCTGTGGTGGACCTCTCACTCCAAGTGAAACAGAAACAGAACAAGAACGACAAGCTAACCACCTTCCTGACATCCATGGCCTCTATGAACAACAAGATAGCTTACAACCTAGTACAGACCTCCCAACTCAACCTAATGGCGAACCTAGCTGTAAGGGAGAAAGTGAAGTGGAAGTAAACAAAGAACCCCTGTGGGAAATGAACTTTGACGGGTCCTGCACTAGGCAAAGCGCTGGAGCTGGAGTGTGGCTGCGTAACACCGAAAATGATCACGCGGAGAGCCACGCTGTCAATCTGCATTTCAAATGCACGAATAACATTGCAGAATATGAGGCTCTAATCTTGGGCTTAAATCTGTTGAAAAAATTAGGAGCCCGTAGGATAGTCGTGAGAGGAGACTCTGAGTTAGTAATCAAATAGATGAATGGTGAGTATTCGGCAAAACACCCCAGGCTTAGGGCATATAGGAATGATACTCTAGATTTGCTGAAAATGTTCATTGAATATGATTTAGTATCCATTCCTAGGGGTCAAAACGCTATTGCAAATGGACTAGCCTGCCTAGCTAGCTCTTATCCTAAGGCCCCAGTTGACCAAAAAATTATCATTCAGACTAAATTCAGGCCTGCAGTGCCAGACAATGAAAAATACTGGCAGGTCTTTGAAGGAGACAAACAGATTGAAGATTTCCTGATGGGCAGAAATGAGTTTGAATTTTCTGATTCAGACTCGAAATCTGAGGACAACTGCCCGAGTGAGGATTCCCTGGATGAACTAGAAACACCTTGTAGTATAGAAATAAATTCTTTTACTGAAGAAACTGGAGATCCAGCCATAAAACGTGAAAACGCAGATAGAGAAGAAATGGAGGTGCTGCAAGCCAAGGACAAGAACATACCAAGAGGCTTAGCACCCTTAGAGGACCTCTTTGATTTCAATGATGTCGCAAAAAAACCCACAATAGAACATGCAGAATCGGATGTAGAAGAATGTAACATAGGCACTGAAGACAAACCCAAAATGATAAAACTGGCTAAGTCTATACCTGCAGACATGAAGAAAAGATACATTGACTTGTTTAAGGAATTCATTGATGTGTTTGCATGGAGCGATGAAGACTTAAAGGCCTATGACACCAACATTATACAACATAAGATACCACTGAAGGAAAATCAGAAACCTTTCAGACAAAAACTCCGTAGAATTAATCCAAAACAATTGCCTGCGGTAGAAAAGGAAATTAAGAAGATGTATGATGCAGGCATTATAGTCCCTGTAAGGTTTTCTGATTGGGTGTCAAACTTAGTGGCTGTAAGGAAGAAAACGGGGGAGATTAGACTTTGCATAGACTTCAGAAACCTTAACAGAGCTTCCTTGAAAGATAACTACCCTTTGCCTAGAATGGAGCATATCCTACAGAAGGTAGTGGGCTCTAAAAGAATCTCCCTGCTTGATGGTTTTTCAGGATACAACCAGGTTCTGGTACTCCCAGAAGATCAACTCAAAACAGCTTTTACCACTCCATGGGGCACCTTCATGTATGTGAAAATGCCTTTTGGATTGATGAATGCTGGAGCTACCTTCCAGAGAGCAATGGATATTGCTTTCTCGGATGAGATTGGACACTTTATAGTTATCTACTTGGATGACTTAACTGTCTTTTCTAAAACAGAAGAAGAACACTTAAAACATCTGAGGAAAGTTTTTGAAAAATGTAGAAGGTACGGTCTGTCCCTAAATCCTAAGAAGATTGTTTTTGGGCTGCAAGAAGGTAAGCTTCTGGGCCACATCATATCCGAGAAAGGGGTTAGGATAGACCCCCAGAGAGTTGAGGGAATACTTCAAATTACACATCCAAGAAACATCAAGGAGCTACAGTCCTTCATTGGGAAGATCAATTTCCTTAGAAGATTTATCCCCAATCTTGCTGAGCATCTTAGGAAAATGACTGAAATGCTAAAGAAAGATGCAGGAATCAAGTGGACTGTTGAAGCCAAAAAATATTTTGAGTCAGTAAAACTTGCGCTCACCCAAGCCCCTGTCCTTATCAGCCCTGACTTCTCAAAATATTTTCTGATCTTTTCATTTTCTTCCCCACACACGATAGCAGCAGTTTTGCTGCAGAAAAATTCGGAAGGTAAGGAACAACCTATAGCCTTCTTCAGTAAAGCCTTGAGAGATGCACCCTTAAAGTACAACATCATGGAAAAGCAGGCCTATGCCCTGATTAAGGCCTTAAAAGACTTTAGGGTGTACATTCTGCATTCTCACACCATTGCCTATGTGCCAAATATAGTGGTCAAAGATATCCTGTCCCAAGACCCAGATGGGAAAAGGGGAAAATGGATTGCTACAATTTTAGAATATGACATTGAAATAAAACCCACCAAGCTGATCAAAGGTCAAGGCCTGGCCCAATTAATGGCTGAATCTAATCTACAGGCCCTTGATATTAACATGATGAATGCCCTGGATGAGTAGGAAGGATTATCCCATCCAACTGTTGAAGAGAAATTTTAGAACTCTCCTTGGTATGCTGATATCCTTTACGTGCTCACACACCTCAATGCCCCCCCGAAACTGTCCAAAACAAAGGCCAGATTCATAAAACTCAAAGCTAGAAATTACTGCATTATGAATGAGAGTCTATATTGGAAAAATCAAAATGGCCTTTTACTGAAAAGCTTGTCTGAAATTGAAGCTGAAAGAATCAAACAAGAATTCCATGCTGGGGAGTGTGGAGGCCACCTGAGTTGGAAGGCCACTGCAAATAAGATACTCAAGGCTGGTTACTATTGGCCTACACTCTTTAGTGATGTTCATAAAATGGTCCTTACCTGCCACAAATGCCAAATTTTTGAGGGCAAAAGAAAGCTCCTTCCCCTCCCTCTGCAACCTATCACCATAGAAGGTCCCTTCATGCAATGGGGCTTAGACTTCATTGGAGAAATCCACCCCTCTTCTTCTAGGCAACACAAATGGATCCTGACTGCTACTGATTACTTCACGATCCAACGGCTATCGCTCTCCCCTGTCGATCGCAATCGGAAGTTTGTGAGTGTCTCATTTTTGTGCCCTTACGATTGCGATCCTCCGATTGCATCTCTGCCATCCGTCTCCTCCAGGATCTAACGACTCAGGTTTAATCGCCCTCAGCCTCCGCTGGGTCCCACTTCTTACATAAATTTCGTTGCATCTGTTTGCATTTCCATACATTTTCGCCAAAGTCTAAAGTTTCATATGTATTCCGCCATGTCCATAAGTCATACCATGGATCAATCTCCACCGTTGATCTTCGTCTCCAGGCTAGGATCTAACGGTCTGTGCTGCATATTCACACCAAACCCTATTGTCCGTGCACTCCACCACTTCACTACATTTTCATCGTTCGTTTACATAATACCGTTGTTTCCGCCACCGCCACACCACCATTTCGTTTACCCTGCGTCCATTGCTCCGTCCACTATTTTCTTCACAGGTGTGCTGTGTTGCAGAGTTTCTAGAGGATGGGACCGTCGCTGTTCAATGTACTGCCTCAATGGCAAGCAGCACAGTCAGGATCAAATCCAATGAGCCAGTACCATCAGGAAAGTCAAGCAATGGGGCCGTCAGGACTCACATTAATGGAGAGCAGAGTTCAAACGCCGAAATCCTTCCGGCGCCATTAAAGGCTCGAGCTAACTCGACAGAGGCAGTAATGAAGCAGCAAGGAGTTTCAGTACAGAGCAGAGGGATTAGTGTGCGTCAACGAAGATCTTGAGCTCTGAAACTGAGGTTTAAAGAGGCAAAGCATCATTTTGAAGACCCCGAGGATCGATTCTGGAGATCCTGAACACCAATAAAAGGTAATATCAGGGTTTTCTTATTAGCAGAATTTTTTTCCATAAAGGACATGTCTCCCATACATGCTTTATTATGCGCCGTGTCCTTGAAGGAATTTCTCATCCCAACTATGGTTCAAAACAATCTAACATCCATGAGGCTTACCTCTCAGCAAGTTCTTTCATTTTGTTCAAATCACCTGGAGTACTACAGCCAAAGGGTCAAATCGTATCCGGAGCAGATCTTTCTTTCACGAGGAAGGTGACAAAGATTAAATATACAGTGCATCAAGGAGAATGGGTCTCGGCCCTGCATTCATTGTTGTGTTTAAATGTAACATTTAAAATTCACCTACCTCCTCAGTCGGTCCTCTGTGTCTCTTCTGCTATAAAGCACCGAGGGATATCATTGTAATGGTTGTTGTTGGATTATCAGTGAATTGCAAGCATTTTTGTCCCGAGCCAAGTTTCCTGTGTAATAGTTGTATGACAGGCTGAGAAATATGATGTATTTAGGCTGAATGTAAAATCTTTGGGCAGTGATGTACCTGATTGGTGTTGTGTTTAACATGATAAGCGGTTTTCATTGGATCCTGATCTACAGCAGTTGGTGATGTTTTTCTTATCTATGTGTTTATTTCCATTTCATTTCATGTTCTTCTAACTAACATCTGAACGCATGACATAAGATTTACCCTTGTTAGGTACCTTATGTCCCAGCTCTCTCAGTCTTTAATGTTTTCTGCTCATATGTGTATCTGAATATTGTTTTTAATTGACTAAACCAGTGTAGTGGATGATTATTGCCTGCTCTCTGATGCGCAAGTTGATAGAATCAGTGTTCAGATGTCTTTGTTAAGATTTAATTGAAAGAGGTTACGAACATTGGGGGGTGTAAAGCCTTGTCGCTGCCTCTTCATAACCTGCCCTTCCATACAAACCTTTTCAAGACCCCTTGTGTTGCCTATGGTTTTATCCAAGCAGGCCTGGAGTTAAATGACCTCTGGCCCGATCTATAGACGGAATCAGATGCTTTTCCATCCTTCATTCTCATTCCTTCGTGTTCCATCCCACCAATCAGTCTTTGAGATCCAAATGCTCTAGATGACTAGCCCAACTGAAGCTTACACATTGAACATAAGTAAATCCTTTCTTGACTCCATTGCCCAATGGCCTTGATGTTCCCTGAGTTATCTGTTCTTGCCTAGCTTCCTTCTTTACCCATCCTTGTCTTATGGTGAAACCTTCCTTCCCGATTCTCAAAAACCAAACTCAAACAATCAAACAAACAACCTTGAGCCTATAACTAGCCTAAAATCGCAATTGAGAACTTCAAAGACATATATCCTTTGATAACCATAGAGAGATCCCTCTCTGGACCTAGGAGGGCTAGATCCTAAGGTCTGAAAGTGGTTCTATGTTGTCTCATCTTTTGGTCTCTGTCAACCTGGCCAAAACATGGGAACCCCAACATAATGGCGACCATACTGGGGAATTCTAAGTACATTTCGTCTTAAACATTCTTTAAACCTCAGAAACTTAGAACTCTGGTTAGGTTGGCGGTAAGTCACACCTTTCTTGAATCAGCCTCCATTATTGAATATCCACCATACTCTTAGACAGAGCCTGGATAGGGCCAGGTAGCCTCCAGATCTCATCCTCTCTTCAGGGGTGACATATCTGGTAAATGCCCTCCCAGTCAATCTCTGGTTGGAGCTTGTTTCTTTAGAGGAGATTCATGAAAGGTGATAGTGCCTGAGCACTGTGGTGGACAGTGTACCCTAGAATCATCCTAAACCCTCCACCTGGCGACTCCATTGTTCCTAAATGTTAAAGACTCCACTGGTGATCAGTAGGCCTGCTGATTATCTCGGTTTCACATCAGACTCCACTGGGAGACCAGTCCCAAAGCATAATGAAGACTCCACAGGGAGGCCAGTTCCCAAGACAACATTAACCACAGTAGAAATAACAAGTAGGGCTAAGTTGCTTGGCTTATAAACAACACTCTGGCTCACAGAACCGTTCATACAAGAGCTTTCCCTGATCCAAACCCACCTGAAATAGTTGATAATCCTGAGAAAATCCTTAAAAGAACACCTGTGAGTAGGAGATCAACTATTTCCAGCAACATTCATAGAGCCAATTCTGCACCAGAAGATCTTGCAGCTCTATTAGACCCTTTCTTCGACCTAGACCTCCAAAACAGATTACCTAGAACTAGGTCATTTAGTGTTTCAGACCAGCCAGACACTAGGGACAGCGAAACCCCTCCTTCCACACCACCTGATCTCCACTTTCTCCAAAACTTGGGGCTTTCTCACCCTAGATCTGCTCAACAGACTTCTACTGGTCCTACCATCCCTGTCATCCAACTACCAGCTGCTCAAGCCAACCCTATACCTCATCAGAACATCATCATGGCAGCCTGGTATGCACCTCTAGTTTTACCTCAGCCTCTACTGCCCTTACCAGCTGATTATCAATCAAAAATCCCACACTTCCCTGCTAAAGAGCCAAAAACTGCACAACAACATGTAGATAAAATTGAGGACTCTTTCGACTATATGGAAATTGATGATGAAACAATCAAAATGAGAATTTTTGCGCAGAGCCTGGGGGGAGAGGTTAAAAATTGGTTTAAAAACCTACCTGCTGGTAGTATCCAAGATCTCCCTGCTTTATACCAAACTTTCATCAACAAATGGGAAACTAGAGCAAACCCTCGCCAGCTCCTAGCAGAATACATGTCCCTTAAGAGGAACGTAGGGGAAAGTGTTCATGATTACACCACTAGATTCAACAGTATTTACAATGCTCTTCCCCCACACATGAAACCTCCGCAAGGTATGGCCCTGGCCAAATATCCTGATGGATTTGATGCTGACATGGCCTATGAGCTTAGAGATAAAGAGTACACCACTTTGGAAGACATGCAGAAAGGGGCAGTAAACATAGAGGCAAATTTGATTGAAAAAAGGGCCAAACTAAGAGCTGAGAAGAGAGTAACATACAAGGATGACACTATAGCCTCCACTTCAGATCCTAATATTGACAGATTGTCTAAGAATCTAGATAAGCTATGCCAAGTGGTCGAAAATATGGCTATCACTCAGAACAGGAACCAAAATCAAAACCAAAATCAGAACTTTAGAAGAAACAACAACACCCATAACAGACAGAAAGAGTTAGATCAGCAAGTCATTCCCCCTTTCCAAAAATTTCTTGATGAGGATGAGGGAATCATAGAAGAGTCTGAAGGGAATGTGATAAACATGTTCGAAACAGAGGACTCAATTCTGAACTGTGACTCAGAGGATGATCAGCCCTCATCTTCATATTGGGATGAGGAAAGATTAGAAACTGAAGAGTACAGACTTGGGTACGAAGATGCCATGTTACAGGTCAGAGAACAATATGGGCTCAGGAGAAAAAAGAAACAGGACACTTCCAAAACCAAAACTTCTGAGGTGACCATCAAAAAGAGGCCTGAAAAACCTTCTAAAGTAACTGCTATAAATGATAAATCAACAGCTGAGAGTTCTAAGGAAGACCAACAGAAAGGCAACCAAAACAATGAAAAACAAAGTCAACCAGCCAGTAGCACTAGCACCTCAGTTAGTGCTCCTGACAAAACTATTCCTACACATGTACATAATGAGAAAACACAAACTGGTTCAGCCACTAAAACAGTGGCAGATAAAATAGATTTGAGCATTCCCAAAATCCAATCCATTTTCAATTTAGAAAGTGAGATTGCAAAAATCAAAATCTTTGTACCATTATCTGAGCTGGCCTCTCAGGATGTATATAAAGGCCAGATTTTGAAAGAATTAAATCTGAGTATAAATAATGACACTGTAAATTTGAGTGATGATCAGATAGCTTACAACCTAGTACATACCTCCCAACTCAACCTAATGGCGAATCCAGCTGTAAGGTAGAAAGCGAAGAGGAAGTAAACAAAGACCCCCTGTGGGAAATGAACTTTGATGGGTCTTGTACTAGACAAAGCGCTGGAGCAGGAGTGTGGCTGCGTAACACCGAAAATGATCACGAGGAGAGCCACGCTGTCAATCTACATTTAAAATGCACGAATAACATCGCAGAATATGAGGCTCTAATCTTGGGTTTAAATCTGTTGAAAAAATTAGGAGCCCGTAGGATAGTCGTGAGAGGAGACTCTGAGTTAGTAATCAAACAGATGAATGGTGAGTATTCGGCAAAACACCCCAGGCTTAGGGAATATGATTTAGTATCCATTCCTAGGGGTCAAAACGCTATTGAAAATGGACTAGCCTGCCTAGCTAGCTCTTATCCTAAAGCCCCAGTTGACCAA
>JAXQQM020092456.1:0-106808 GCA_034641835.2 Pinus albicaulis
TTTGTTAGCCACCTATAAAATTTGTTATAGCAAAAGGTGGCTAAAATTTTTTGAGCCTTCAAGGAACAAATTTTATTACTAAAAAGTGTTGGCTCTTGAAGACTTTTGAAGCCCTCATGCCTCTGTCCAAAATCTTCATTACTGTTTCCATTTTTTACTCTGAAATTTTTGATAAATTCCAAGAGAAAGACTGTTGTAAAAGCCATCATTTTTGCCCTCCCCCTCTTCCAAAACTAACCTTCATTTGCTCCCTTTTTCTCCATAAAACTCCTTTGTTTTCATGATTCCTCTTTTTCCCTTCATGAAAATCACTTTTACAAAGTTAAACACTCACTCTTTAACATTACCGAAACCCCCAAATCCATTTAAAATTTTGAAAAAATTCATAAAAACAAGTTTTTATTAATAAGGACTTAAGCCCCCTTGGGCTAAGTTTTTAACCATTTCCCCCACATGCCCACAATCTGGAACCAGGCGCTAAACCCATATGGCGCTTATCGACATCGGAAAATTTTGGCGAGCGCATATGTTTTGTAGCATAAAACCCCGATGCGATCAGCTCCCTTTGTTATAAACTCCAGATCTCATGCTTCTTTGTAAGAAACCAAGAGTTATAGTCCCGAGCGCTTATCGCATCGGAAAATTTCAATGGTGCGTGAGTTTTGTGTTACGTATAAACTCCGATGCCAATTAGCCTTTCTATTTAAAAACCCCCGATCATATTATTTTTTCATATAAACCGTGGGCCCGCCTTCGACGCATAAAACTTTGTAATATTTCCTCCCCGACGTTCTTTTTTATGTGTAAAACCCAAAAACCCATTTATCCAAACTTTTGATCTAGAAAGATAAAATCACGTGTGAATATAAAAATGGTTATATTTGAAAAACCCGATTGCGCAATCACATCGGAGAATTTCACAATGGGTTGATTAAAAAGACCCGCATCAAACTTCCGATGCGATTAGGTCTCATATATATAAACCTCGCCCCATTTGCTGTCATTCCATACAACCTACACCCCGGGACCAAGTGTTGAAGTCCCGAAGCACTGAATCGCATCGCAACTTTCCAAATGGGTAGATTAAAAAGATCGGGCCTGAGGCTTCGATTGCGATTGGCCCTTTGTTATGAAAAGCCCCGGGCCCATTATATTCCATAGACCCATGGCCTCGCAAACGGGCGCCTTTTCATATATATATTTTTCCACCCCAATCCACCAAAACCTTTGTTTTTATTAAATTTTGGGTTTTCCATAAAGTATAAGGGTTTTCCGCTGGTCCATTCTAAAACTAATCCCCGCCGTTGATCATAATCCGATCAAACGACCAGTGCTCGATCGCATCGCATTTTTACATCGCATACTTTTGTTTATCCCCCCGATCACCCATCCCTCTGATTCACTCCCCGCCGTTGATCTGATCCTTAGATCAACGGTCATCGCTCAATCGCTTTGGCCCTCCCGATCGCACAATCGCATCGGAGTTTTACATAGCACCCTTATTTTCCTCCCGCCGATTGCAATCCTCCGATTGAATCTGGACCGTCCACGTGTCTAGATCGGACGGTCCAAAATCACTACGTCTTATTCTTCTCCCCACTCTCCTTTTTGCCTCTTCTATGCAGATCTCCACCGTTGGATGCTGCCATCCAACGACTACACTCTTCCCTTTGCCTTCTGAAGCAGTTTTTTCCAAATAAACGCAGGATTTTATAATTATTGTTTGTATTTTGCAGGGATTAATGGTTTTCCATTGTAATTAAAGAGAAAGGCCAAAAGGTCGGGAATGACGATTCCCGTGCCCTCGAATCATAAAGGGAAACCATTCACGGGGCTCTACTCCATGTCTCGTCATTACTTTATGAGGCAATGATGCCATAAAAACCCAGCGCGGCCCTGCACATCGAAAAGACACTGTTTTATTAAATCACCATTTAAAGAGTATCCGTGTTGAAGAATAGAGGACAGTAGAACCGAAGATTGAAGACAGACTTGGGAATTACAGCTAAGAATGATTATCAAAAGCCTAATTCCCAGAATTAAAGCACAATTAAAGAAAATCATAAGTGTTTTTCAGACAAAAAGGCCTCCACCGCCACATCAGAGGCCAATTGATCCCTCTCAGCTACCACAGAGCCACCTGTTACCTCAAAGCATTCAAACAGAGGCTAAAATTAATGAGGAAAATCAGATATTCGCCTCCAACGTAGCCAAAGAGTTAATTCTGTCAAATAATTCAATGCAAAAAAATATCAGCAGAGTTATTACAATCCAAAATAGAGCCTCAAAGTCAACAAAAGCTCCCACCAAGCTTAATTCATAAATATGAATCAATTAATACAGTGAAACACCTGTAAACTTCTTCATCGAGCCCTTCAAAGGCCGAGAAGTCCTCACTCTGTATTAATTGTCCTTAGAGATATTTTGTTAGATCTCACCTCCTCATTCTTCTATAAATACTTCTGTAGAAGATGAGCAACTATTGGTTGCAGAACTTTGAAATAAATTTGATCTTAAACTTCTGATTGTAAATAGTGTTCACTGGCCCTTGGAGCTCTATTTGTGATAGACGAGTTAGGCTGAGATGAATTGATGATTTCTAAGCTAAAGCATTGGACTTAAAGCTGTAATTGGTTTGGAGCATCAATACAAGCTAATTTATGGGATCCTAGTCTATGTTGACGGTGATGTTTTTCTCATTGTAACTTGTCATTTTATTTCTGTTTTCACTGTGTTTCATTTTCTCTTATAAAGAACAACATGCATGGAGTTAGGACCTACTGTATATCAATAACCTTCTCTGACTGAAAATCTTTATCTAAATGTTTTCTTCAATCTATTTTATTTAGGAATGATTCAATTCAGTTTAAGCATAAGAATGCTGGTGTTCCCTCATCTTATTGCCTTAGTTGAATATTATTCTTAAATTTTATGTTCAGTACTAGTTAAGTAGAGAATTACTATGGAATATATGGTGTGCCCTGGTCCTAGTATTATCCCAAAAG
This sequence comes from Pinus albicaulis, assembly GCA_034641835.2. Classification (NCBI taxonomy): domain Eukaryota; kingdom Viridiplantae; phylum Streptophyta; class Pinopsida; order Pinales; family Pinaceae; genus Pinus; species Pinus albicaulis. The sequence continues at coordinate 3,006 of JAXQQM020092456.1, forward strand.
ACTGTATGAATGTTTCCCTTGGAATGTGTTAAAAGCTGGCTAGTTTAGAAGTACTTACCAGATCTTAGGCCATTCTGTGTTATCTTTGTGCTTTGCCTTGAAAGTAACCAAGTAAAGTAGAGCTAGGAGAGGATTTGTGGTGAGCCCGGCCCGGTAGTTTTTTACTCCAACAGTTGCCTTCAAGTTTCCTTTTTTTTTTAAATGTTTTTCTATTGAAAGTGTGTCAAAGGCTGGCTAGTTTAAAAGTACTTACCAGATCCTAGTTTGCTTTTATGTTTTTTCTTAAGTGTTTGTCAAAGGCTGGCTAGTTTAAAAGTACTTACCAGATCCTGGGCTGCTCTTTGTTCTTAATTTGTTTAATTCCCCTACTTATTGTACCATTCCATTCCATAAATCAAACTTTAAAGAGATCCCTAGACATAGATGACTTTCCCCATGGACCACTCTTCCCTCTTGACGTTTCAATTAAACCCTATTATGACTCAATAGCCCAATGGACTAAAACCTACAATTATCTATCTTCTTGACCAAAGTTTGTTCTATTTTCTTGCAACATCTCACCTTTGAAACTCTTTGCCTTTGGAACTATCCTCCTCAAACAGTAATCATGCTCAACCATCCAAAACAAAACAAAACCCTTGGCCTTAATAACTAGCCTAATATCATTACCCCAAACTTCAAAGACAAATCCATCTTTGCAATAATTGGATAGATCCCTCTCCGGATTAAGGAGGGCTAGATTCTAGAATCCCAAAGTGGTTGAAATAATGTTGTTTCTATGATTGAAATTTTCCAATCTTGCTAATTACAGATTCCTAACAGGATTAAAAAAGGGATTTGTTAGCGCCCCAAAACAATTGTTGCCCCACCTACGAGGGAGACTAACAACAAGAGGAAAAAATAGTTGCCTTATTAAACTACAAAGTCTGAGCTAATGGGAAAATTAAACTAAACAAGCAGTTAAAAACAAACATGACTATAACATTGAGGGCTAGCTGGAGTAGCAAGAATTGAGATGAAATTGCAAGGAACCAAATTTTGGTGATAATGAACTATCCAGGTTGATAGGTCATTCCTCAGCATTGCATGGTGGAGGTATTGGAGAGCTCGATGAAGAGACCATCTATAGCATTTCTAGTCGACCTTCTGAATCAAGCATGGAGTGTCTAAGTTTATCTAATCTATATTAGGAAGCCAAGGTGCAATGGGATCCATGACATCTGAATCAAGAGTGACCTGCATTTCATGACAAATTTCTTCCTCCACGAGACGAATTTACTCATGTATGGTTGGGGGTGTGCTGGCATGGAATTTGTGGGCTTAAGCTTCTACTTGAAGGTGTGCCTTAGATCCCCATGAAGCTCCACAATTTCCAATTCCATGATGAGAATGGGCTCTCTGATGTGTCATGGCTACCAAAGGCATCAATATGTCACATGGACTAGGGTTGGAATGATAGGGAGGTTGCATGAGGTGACCATGAGAGAGAGACGATATAAAATCTTCTAGTAAGGTTGCACTAGGATCTAACTTAGGATCATAGCTTCTCCCTGTGAAAGAGCTGACAGTGAAAGGGGGAAACTCAAAGATAAGGGTGGGAGACAACCCACCCAAGCAACTAGGCAAGAGTGTAGACACATGGTGGGAGAATATAGGAGTAGAAGGAAGCAATGGAGGAGGAAGCAAAGCTTAAGCCACCAACCAGGGATGAAGGACATGATGTAGAGTTCACATATGTCATTGATGTGTATACCACAACCTTACCAAGGAGCCTAGGCCTCCCTCCTTGGGAGGTTAGGCCACACAAATGTTCCTCGAGTGGATGATATGCACAGGGAATGATGAAGGGAAAATGAATTAAACCTAACCCCATTTAAGTCACCATATGACACCCTAATGAGGCAGAAATATATCTAACAATAATTATTTCTACTTTTTAAAAATGTGTAACTATAAAGTAATTATACTTAATTTTACCTTATAAAATAGATAAATTAAATTTGACTTCTCTTTTTAAAATTTTCATAAAAAATTACTATTAATATTTTATTAATAAAAACACTTTTAATTTTGTAGTTGGATTAAAACAAATTTAATATAGTTTATTTTTACTATTAATATTTTATTAATAAAAAACACTTTAAATTTTGTAACTCTTTTTTATTTACCTCTAAATTAATCAAAACATTTTAAATAGATATTTGTTTTATAAATCTACAGAAATATTCAATTTAAATTTCAAAATTTTAGAAAACCATATACATTTACGCCAACAATGAATCAATCCTATATATATAATTTTAAATTTTGAATTTTTTTTGAAAAGCCATATGAATTATACATTAATACCAAAAAGAAATATATCATTAGTGTTAATTAAACCAACACATTAAAAAGAATCAAATACATATATTAAACCATATATGATATATACTTCAATTAATCCAACACATTAAAAACAGCCAGATATACATGAAACTATATATATGAATTCATCAACAAATCTAAGGACAAACAGGTGCATATATTTAGACGGCCCCCAATGACTTTGGAGATATTACTCCCACAACTCATAACACACTCCACTCATCTAGTCCTTTGAAATCAATTGCACACATTTCGATCTTAGCATGACACAAACCCATCTAGTATACACAACTTAAGTGTCAACCCATTATTCAAAATTATAAGGTCACAGAGTATCAAATACCATCATCTATGACCTGAAACTTCTGAGACACAAACCAATCTAGAACCCGCTACATGACCAAATAAAACCTTCAATTTGTTTAAATCCCAACACAATTTGTCCTTCTTTTTCAATACTGCTACCACTGAAAATTTTACTTTCATGGAGGATGGGTCAACTATAAACCATCATGTTACTTACGAATTGGGTGTTTCAAAATTGAGAGACTCTGTTCTATTAATGGAGCTTTTGTCCCTGTTTATTGCTTCAGATGTGGAACTATCAGCCACTGGAGGCTTACTACCAATTGAAGACTCAAGAAATACAACCAAATACTCCACTGGTACCTTAATTTTATCAACGCGAACACCAATATCTCCTTTATATCTCCCTATAGCAAAATTTACAACCGTCCCAAAGGCCAGACCCACTTGATCAGCAGTAAATATAACTCTGTACCTATACTTTGAAGTTAAACAATAATGAGCAGCACTCATTAGAGCACGCAGTACTGCTACTTGCCCACTTCCCGAGTCATGGCTTTCAACAATGAATCCTAACTTGCAATATATAGTGAAGTCCTCACAATTCCTAGATATTACATCGTAGTTTGCAAACCCATTTGTAGATGCAGAAGTGTCCTCAGACACATAACTTTATTGATCATGAAAAAGAGATTATACAACAAATTGTAGGAGTTTACAAACGTAAACTCTCACTACCACACTACAATGAAATTAGGAAACTAACCTATTTATAACTTCTATGTTCTAACATAATTTAGTTATGGATCACTTGGAAAACTAACAAGTGTCCATTTACAATAAATGATCTTCTAACCATTCTACTAACTTTATTCCTATTTTAGAGCTTAAGAAACGACTCTATTCTAGAGTCCTATTTTTACTAACAAAATACTAATTCTAAGTATCTCTAATATTTATTAAATTTTCAAATTTAATAAATATATTTATCCTAACATTAAATTATTTAATTTATGTATTTTTTGATTTATAATTGCCCTTATGAAAGAGGTTAACATTCCCCCCTTCAAGGATAAATCCAAAATAAGAACGAGGAACCATCTTCCAAGTTCTCAAGTTGATGCTGAAAAAATCTTCAATCTCAAGAGAACATGAGTCAGCTGTATGTCTGATTCATCTATGAATGTTTCTTGACAACTCCATAAAGTGCCAAGTTGCAAAAGGATCCATCTATCCTTTGCATGAAATTAGCATCAAAGCCCACTGGCTGATGATGTCAAGAACAACTCACTGTTGCTTTTGATGTCGACTGCCCACTGGCAAATTTGTTGATGCCCACTGGTTGTTGAAGATGCCCACTGGCTGCTTTTGTTGGTTTTTTCAAGACTTTCAGTCTGACAACCACTTTCAGTTTCATTGAAAATTTCCCCCCTTTGTTAGCTGAAAGGAGAGACACTTCTCTAGAAAAGTTTCTTGAACTCCCCCCCTTTAGGTGTAGGAGTTGTACACTGGTGTACTCCACTGTTCAACTACATGAGAGTACCATCATCTTTTCACTATTGGCTGCACTATGTGTGATTGTATGCGGTTGTAGAACTGAGACAATCGGTTGATTGTGGATGACCATTTCCAAGGGTCGATCCATTCATAATGTATCTTCAATCTGGCTGTTTGTTGTTGATTGTGACATTTTTCTGAGGAATGATTGAGCTTGCAAAAATGGCGACAAGGATGGAGATCAAGACACTGATCTTCCATATGACTAGTTCTTTGACAATGAGAACACTTCAGTTGGACTTCAACTTCAGGTTGGGTGCAATTCTCTTTGTCTGCAACTTTGGGTGGTGTGCATTGTTCGTTTTCTGCAACTTTCTCAGAACTTGCTGAGGTGAGTGGTGCAAGAAATCCTCCACTGACGAACTTAATTGGCTTGGAATAATCTGGGATATGCAAGTTGGTGTCATTGTTGACATATCCTAAGCCTCGTCGATTCTTGTTATTGTGAATTTCTTCCCAGGGCTTGATGATGGGCTTGGAAGAAATTTGAACGGGAAGAACTTCGACACTTGAAACTGTTGGAATGAATGACTTATCATCTGGATGGTTCAAAAATTTGAAAGTATCACGCTTTTCTTGCAATTCAATCCTTTGAAGTTGTGACTCTAGTTGAAGAAACTCAAGGGTTTCATGTGTTTGTTGTAGATGCCGTGAAAGATTCGCAAGAGTGTCTTTGCTGATGTGCACCATGTCTTCATCACTTGAGATGATCAAATTGTGAAGAATGTTTAACAACTGAATATGTTGCGCCATCTGAACTTGCTCACTTGAAATCAAGCTCTCTTTTTGTAGATATCGTACTTTGAACTATTTCACTTGAATGACAGGCTCACTTGAATGTGGCTTGAATGGCATGCTCGCTTGATTTGTTGCTTATTGCGCTTGCTTGGAACACTTGCTAGAATTGTAGAATATTCTCGCTTAAACTCTAGAATTCACGCTTGCTTGATGATCGCGTTTGTTTAAGGGCTCACTTGACTTACTTGATGAATTCAGGCTCACTTAAATGAATAGCCACGCTCACTTAATGTCGATCTCAACTTGCTTGATTGTTTTAACTTGTTTGGTTGCTTTGATGGTTGCTGCAATGAACTTTACACTGGCTTGCTTGATGGTTTGATCTTTGTACTGAATTGATGCAAATTGCTTCAATGAATACTCATGCTCGCTTGGAGATGTAAACTTGTTGCTTGTTTGCTTTAGAAATTCGTGCACTCACTTGATTTTGCGTAAAGGAAGGGTGTCGAACACTGTCGACAATGCACCCAAGAAAGCTTACAATGATTTTAATGATTCACTTGTTCTCTTAAAAATTCATTAACAATGAATTTTCAATGATTTACTTAAAATAATGAATTTGATTACAATTTCTAAAATGTATTTGCAAGAACGCTGATGTAGACTTTGCTTTGAAATGCATTAACTTGGCTAAGTGAATTTGTTGTTTGATGTAGAATGTTGATGGAGACAATCGTTGATTATATGTTGTAGTTACACAAATGCATGTGTTGAGCTTCCAGCTATTTCGTTACATGTGTTGTGCTTGCTGAAATTATTGATGTGTCACAACTAGACAAAAATCAAAAAGCAACAACACGAAGCCATAAAAAAACATGCCATCACAAACACACATGGTGTACCTAAGATCCCCTTATTCAATTTCGGGCGGATCTAGGACACAAATACCAAAAAATGATATCTTTATTAAGTATTGAGTACATAATAAATCTCCACCTTCAAGTAATGAATATGCCAAGCTCACAATCCTTGGAAGCAATTTGTCTTCAAAACTCTGGATTTCACCGACTCAATCTCTCTGAAAGAAAAAGGGTACTGGGAATCACAACAATGACTTTCCCTTATCACTCCAAATTTACAAAATATGCACCTTATTACTCCAAAAATTACAAAAATAATTTCACTCCATCAAAAAACCTCACTCCACTTGTTAAAAAAAGTCTATGATCACTCCAAAGAAAATACACCCTTTTCTCCATTACAAACTTAATAATCCACCTTATCCCTCCACTAACTTAATCATTTTTTTATTCCTTTTAAAACTCCCATCAAAAGAATGTTATGAAATTGAAGTTCACTTTAAAATGTGAATTAACTTTTATAAAGTCACTTTTTGAGTCACCTTTTGAAGTGAACGAAATTAAAACACACTTTGAACTTTGCATACATTATACCTTTTTAAAAAATTCGTTGGAGAAGAATTTGAGTTTGGTGGCCGCCAATTTTTCCTTTTTGGCACACGTTGGCTCTTCTATGCTAGCTATATTTATTGTCAGTGTCACAAATAAATCAAATTGCTGTGGCTTTCAAGCTTTTTGTTACTGAGCAATATCAATCTACTGTTATGGAACACAATAAGCTTCAAAGTTCTCTGTAACCCAAATGAAGAAATGTCGGTTAACATGAGAGGAAGGCGCAGATTCAAACAATTACTTGCAATGCAGGAAGTGGGTATTGCTGTTTTTCTTATTGCGGGCTTCATTTTTGGGCTTACAACATCGCATTCCAATGAAGAAGTCACTTAAATATTCACTTAAAATTATAAATTGGTGCTTAAAATCGATTCATCGACAATCGATTTTAGGGGGAAACTTCACTCGCTTGGACAGAGCCGATAGCAGACAGATGCTCTGTTGAAACCCCTTACCTTTCGATTGCAGACAAGTGCTGGCAAGTCTCTGAACGTGGACTTCGCCACGATCAGGGTCAGGGCCAAGCAGGACAACGTGTTAGGCGTCAAACTCCCCAAATTCGAGTACTTTTCAGAGACAGGCAATGGCGGGGAAGGATCCATAGGAAGGAGCAACGTTCTCACTGGCCTCGCCCGTGGTGGGCAGCAGGTACAGCTCTACCGAACGGCTTACATAAAATCCATCGAGGTCCTAGTCGAGCTAGCCTCATTGCAAACCTCGTTTTTGACCCTCGACGAGGCTATCAAGGCCACCAATCACAAGGTCAATGCTCCCGAAAATGTGGTCAAGCCCAGATTGGAGAATACCATCAGTTATATCAAGGGGGAGCTTGACGAGCTAGAGAGGGAGGATTTCTTCAGGCCGAATAAAATTCATAGTTATAAGAAGAGGGAGCTCGAGGGACAGATGCAGAGTGCTAAGGATTTTTCCGAAGAGCAGGTTTTGGAGAATTTTACGCTTCAGAAGGGGATTCCGATGGGTGACGCGCATAATCTACTGTCTATGGAAAATGAAAAGGATGAGGATATTATTTTCTAGAGGTAATTTAGAAAGTTAAAACCCACAAACCATCTATTTTGCTACAAAATTCTGTGTAATTTTTACTCCAATAACTAGTTGAACTTTCTCCGGCATCGGAGAGTTGGATCTGCAACAGTGATTATTTTGATAATCAGCGTAGGGTTGTCAGATCTTCAAAGGACAAGAGCTTTGAAGAGATGTCCCTTACAGTCAATCAAACAAGAATGCCATGAAGATTAATGACTGGGTCAGCTTACAAGAGAGTTTCGATTAGCAATTGCATCATCAAACAATGTAGCCATTCAGGTTCGATTCAACGATGCTAATACATATACTCTTGAGCATATATTAACAATATATAAAAGAATCTGTAACTTCAAACTTTTAAACTCTGTGCAATCGGCTCTAGAGAAATCTTTTCTTGTTGCAGAGTCTCCCACTACATTCCTTTAATTGCACAGCACGGTAACAGAGTTACGTCGGCCTGTGGTTCTGGATATGCACCTTTTCGCAGTTTTAAAACTCTTCAACTACATGACCGAAACTGAATCTCATGCGACACAGCACTGGCTGATTGAGCTCAACACCAAGAAATGAGCTCAACATCCCAGAGGATCCTCCTTTGATGTCTACGCATTTCATCCATTCGCAGTCTGGCCAAATTTTTATTAACTAGCGCACAACTCCGTTCTTGTAGCTACACAATTCATTTAGCAGCATTGAAATCCACATCTAATTCATTACAAACTCTTGCCCATGGCTCTGATACCACATGTAGATGCAGAAGTGTCCTCAGACACATAACTTTATTGATCATGAAAAAGAGATTATACAACAAATTGTAGGAGTTTACAAACGTAAACTCTCACTACCACATTACAATGAAAATAGGAAACTAACCTATTTATAAGCTCTATGTTCTAACATAATGTAGTTATGGATCACTTGGAAAACTAACAAGTGTCCATTTACAATAAATGATCTTCTAACCATTCTACGAACTTTATTCCTATTTTAGAGCTTAAGAAATGACTCTATTCTAAAGTCCTATTTTTACTAAAAAAATACTAATTCTAAGTATCTCTAATATTTATTAAATATTCTAATTTAATAAATATATTTATCCTAACTTTACATTATTTAATTTACGTATTTTTGGATTTATAGTTTCCTTTATGAAAGAGGCTAATACCATTTTGAAGGAGGTACTCTGCACGGTGAATTACTACTGTCGGGGGATCTGATTGTGCAAGTGTGCATGTTCCTTCGCGGGCTTGTGCGAAAAAGACAGTTTTACTAACACCATACTCAAATCGACGCACAGATCCTCCGTTAAGAAAGCAATTTAAACAAGAACGGATTACTCCATCATTTCCATTTTGGCAACAGCAGTAGCCGGTTGGATTCGTCGAACTCAGGTGATGTTTTGGTATTGAACTAGAGACGAATGAATTAATTAAGGTTGTGTTTGTACAACTCAGATGTTGTTTTGGTATTGAACTAGAGACAAATGAACGAATTAAACCGGCCTCGACTCCCAGTTCTTGGTCTGATCCTCTTGTAAAATGGATCATGTGATTATCCCCAACATAAATCCCTATGTAGGAACCCAACAAGCATAAAATGTGAGATAAGCTATATTGGAGAAATCATACAAATCCCATGTACATTGATTGCAAAACACATAAACAAAAGCGTAGTTACAAAATAAAATTAAATGGTTGGAAAAAAAAAAACGCATCCAGAATATATACGTTTTTTTCAGAGACCCATGTACATTGATTGCAAAACACATAAACAAAGCGTAGTTACCAAATAAAATTAAATGGTTGGAAAAAAAACAAAAGCATCCAGAATATATACGTGCTTTTTAGACGAAAAAACACACTTTCATTCCTTAACAGAGAAAGTTACATTTTCATGCATCTATATCAAATCATACTAGGAAGTTAATACTAGCACAACCACATTATATTTACTAATGTGTTTGATATACACCAATAGGCGTATATAAAATAGATTTACAACCACATTCACCAATGTGGTTGATATACGCTGATAGGCCTATATCCACTACACAACACATTAAATTATATATCAATAAATATTATATTAATTATGATTAAAATCACAAAAATATTTTATATATATTAATAATATTGATTGATATATTAATAATATTATAATATTTATTAATAATATATATTAATATATTAATAATATTAAACCCAAAAACATAAGAAAGTAATAAACTTTAAGAATTAATATATTAAACTCAAGAGAGTAATAAAGCATATGAAACAATATTTAAAAACAAAAAACCTAAGAGATTAATAAACCCTAACAATTAATATTTTAAATTGAAGATATTAATAAACCCAAGGGATAATTAATAATACAAACCCAATGTCATCATAAACCAAAGGTTTAAATATTATAAACCAAAGGAATTGGTGAACCCAAGGGATAAATATTATAAACATAAGGGATCAATATTAAAAACACAATATATTAATAAACCCTAAGAATTGATATTTTAAACTAAAAAACCTAATAAATTAATAAACCATAAGAATCAGTATTTTAAACATAAGATATTAATAAACCAACATGATTATTAACATTATAAACCAAAAGAACTAATAGACCCAAGGGTTTAATATTATAAACCAAAGGAATCAGCGAACCCAAGGGATAAATATTATAAACCTAACGGATGAATATTAAAAACAACAGAGATTAATAAACCCTAAGAATTAATATTTTAAACTAAAAAATCTAAGAAATTAATAAACTCTAGGAATTAATATTTTAAACTCAAGAGAGTAATAAACTGAATGTGTGATTAACATTATAAACCAAAAGAACTAATAAACCCAAGGGTTTAATATTATAAACCAAAGGAATCGGTGAACCCAAGGGATAAATATTAAAAACCTAAGGGATCAATAAGGCTAAGGGAAATATTAAAAACAATAGAGATTAATAAAACCCAAGAGTTTAATATTATAAACCAAAGGAATTGGTGAACCCAAGGGAAAACCATTACCCAACAAATTATAAACCAAAGGAATTGGTGAACCCAAGGTAATTGATTTAAACATTAAGACAATTGTTGTCACAACGTGACGTTGGACCAACTATGACTAGGGTTGGCCATGGGTGATTTTCATATTGAGACAATATTTGTCAGAATGTGACATTTGATCATGGATGAAATTGATCAATTATTTATATTATAAACCAAAAGAACTAATAAACCCAAGGGTTTAATATTATAAATCAAAGGAATTGGTGAACCCAAGGGAATTGATTTAAACATTGAGACAATTGTTGTCGCAATGCGACGTTGGGCCAAGTATGACCATGGTTGGCCATGGGTGATTTTCATATTGATACAATGTTTGTCAGAATGTGACATTTGATCATGGATGACATTGATAGATTATTCATATTATAAACCAAAAGAACTAATAAACCCAAGGGTTTAATATTATAAACCAAAGGAATTGGTGAACCCAAGGGAATTGTAAGCTTATTGAGACATTTGTTCTAATCTGAAGCATTATTTAACTACGTATGGTTGGCCATGATTTCATATTGAGACAATATTTGTAGAATTTGACATTTTGATCATGGATGACATTGATGAGCTATGGCTAAAGAAATTAATAAACACTAATAATTAACCCAACGTACTATTCATATTATAAACCAAAAGAACTAATAACCCAAGGGTTTAATATTAGAAACCAAAGGAATTGGTGAACCCAAGGGAAAAATATTAATAACCTAAGGGACCAATAAGGCGAAGGATCAATAAAATTAATAAAAAAAATACTCAAGTTGAAGAAATTAATAAACACTAATAATTAACCCAAGGGATTATTCATATTATAAACCAAAAGAACTAATAAGCCCAAGGGTTTAATATTATAAACCAAAGGAACTGGTGAACCCAAGGGAATTGATTTAAACATTGAGAAAATTGTTGCCACAATGCGATGTTGGACTAACTATGACCATGGTTGGCCATGGGTGATTTTCATATTGAGACAATATTTTTCAGAATGTGACATTTGATCATGGATGACATTGATCGATTATTCATATTATAAACCAAAAGAACTAATAAACCCAAGGGTTTAATATTATAAACCAAAGGAATTGGTGAACCTAGGGGAATTGATTTAAACATTGAGACAATTGTTGTCACAATGCGACGTTCGACCAACTATGACCATGGTTGGCCATGAGTGATTTTCATATTGAGACAATATTTGTCAGAATGTGACATTTGATCATGGATGACGTTGATCGATTATTCATATTATAAACCAAAAGAACTAATAAACCCAAGGGTTTAATATTATAAACCAAAGGAATTGGTGAACCCAAGGGAAATCCATTACCCAACAAATTATAAACCAAAGGAATTGGTGAACCCAAGGGAATTGATTTAAACATTAAGACAATTGTTGTCATAATGCGACGTTGGACCAACTATGACCATGGTTGGCCATGGGTGATTTTCATATTAAGACAATATTTGTCGGAATGTGACATTTGATCATGGATGACATTGATCGATTATTCATATTATAAACCAAAAGAACTAATAAACCCAAGGATTTAATATTATAAACCAAAGGAATAGGTGAACCCAAGGGAATTGATTTAAGCATTGAGACAATTGTTGTCTCAATGTGACGTTGGACCAACTATGGCCATCGTTGGCCATGGATGATTTTCATATTGAGACAATATTTGTCAGAATATGACATATGATCATGGATGACGTTGATCGATTATTCATATTATAAACCAAAATAACTAATAAACCCAAGGGTTTAATATTATAAACCAAAGGAAATGGTGAACACAAGGGAAAACCATTACCCAACAAATTGTAAACCAAAGGAATTAGTGAACCCAAGAGAATTGATTTAAACATACAGACAATTTTTGTCACAATGCAACGTTGGACCAACTATGACCATGGTTGTCCATGGGAGATTTTCATATTGAGAAAATATTTGTCAGAATGTGACATTTGATGATGCATTGGATGACATTGACCGATTATTCATATTATAAAACAAAAGAACTAACAAACCCAAGGGTTTAATATTATAAACCAAAAGAATTGGTGAACCCAAGGAATTGATTTAAACATTGAGACAATTGTTGTCTGTCACGACATTGAACAACTATGACCATGGTTGGCCATGGGTGATTTTCATATTGAGACAATATTTGTCAGAATGTGACATATGATCATGGATGACACTGATCGATTAGTCATATTATAAACCAAAAGAACTAATAAACCCAACGTTTTAATATTATAAACCAAAGGAATTGGTGAACCCAAGGGAAAACCATTACCCAACAAATTATAAACCAAAGGAATTGGTGAACCCAAGGGAATTGATTTAAACATCGAGACAATTTTTCTCACAATGCGACGTTGGACCAACTATGACCATGGTTGGCCATGGGTGATTTTCATATTGAGACAATATTTGTCGGAATGCGACATATGATCATGGATGATGTTGATCGATTATTCATATTATAAATCAAAAGAACTAATAAACCGAAGGGTTTAATATTATCAACCAAAGGAATTTGTAGACGAAAGGGAAACCATTACCCAACAAATTATATACCAAAGGAATTGGTGAACCCAGAAATTGATTTAAGCATTGAGATAATTGTTGTCACAATGATATTGAGACAATATTTGTGAGAATGTGACATTTGATCATGGATGACATTGATCGATTATTCATATTATAAACCAAAAAGAACTAATAAACCCAAGGGTTTAATTTTATAAACCAAAGGAATTGGGTGAACCCAAGGAAAACCATTACCCAACAAATTATAAACCAAAGGAATTGGGTGAACCCAAAGGGAGTGATTTAAACATTGAGATAATTGTTGTCACAATGATATTGAGACAATATTCCACCAGTCTTGACATTTGATCATGGATGAAATTGATTGTTTATTCATATTATAAACCAAAAGAACTAATAAACCCAAGGGTTTAATTTTATAAACCAAAGGAATTGGTGAACCCAAGGGAAAACCATTACCCAACAAATTATAAACCAAAGGAATTGGTGAACCCAAGGGAATTGTTTTAAACATTGTGACAATTGTTGTCACAATGCGACGCTGGACCAACTATGACCATGGTTGGCCATGGGTGATTTTCATATCAACCATTGGGTTTATTTTATTGTTTATAATATTTATCTTAGGGTTTATATACTTTTTCTTTATAATACTAGTTCTTTGGGTTTAATATTATTCAACCATGGTCAACCATATTTTATCAAATCAATTGTGGTCAACCATGCTTATGCATGGTCAACCATGGTCAAACATCGCATTGTGACAAATATTGTCTCAATATGGAAATCAATCATCGTTTGAACCTTGGTCCAACGTCACAATATGACAAAGATTGTCTCAATATGATAATCATGGTCAATCATGGTCACACATGGTCAAGAATTGTTAACCATGTTTTATAAAGTTAAACATGGTCAACTGCGGTCAATCATAGTCAACCTTGTGTATGCATGGTCAACCATGTTTTATAGACTCAAACATGGTAAATCATTATCAACCTTGGTTATCCATGATCAATCTTGGTCAACCATGATTATCCATTGACAACCATATTTTATAAAGCCACACATGTTTTATTTTAAAATGATAATAATAATATTATTTATAATAATAATTTTATTGTAATAGTTGTTTTTAATATTTTTTTATTAATTTATATTTAATATTATTATGAAATTATTTTTTATAAATTAGATTAATTAATTGAATTAATTATTCTATATTAAATCGAATCATTATTATTATGTTTAAATTATTAATTAATTAAAAGTATTATTAATAATATTATTGTTACTATTATTATTTAATTAAATTATTGAATATTATTTAATTATTTAATAATTATTTAACATTTTAATCAATTAAAAACTAATAATTTAAATAAAAATAATATTAAAAATAAACTATTAGAATAAAATATGATCTCGAAAATGAATTATAAAACTCGTGGATGATATTGTTTTGTATGTGATTATTACCAAAATATTTTATTCATAAATATTTTTTTAAGAATTCTAAGTAAGACTATTCTATTAACAGATAAAAATATTTACAGCAGGCCTAAGCCTGTACATTTCCCTTTCCAGTGACATTTGAACAGAGAATTTCCACAGAGCATTGCCCTACAGCAGGGAAACCAGTGTTGTACAGTGTTTGAGAAGAAAATCCCTCGCGGGGGAGATGTGAATTTCAGCTTTTGGATCACTAAGCTGAAAATAAACTGAAAGTTTGACAAAACATACACAGAATAGACATTGAACATAAACATAAAAACAGACAAGAACAGGCCTAAAATAGAGGGCTTCGTCATTGAGCAAAAAACAATAGTAGAGGGCGAGACTACTCATCAGGAGCCTCTTCGATGACCCTACACCAAAGAGAATCAGGATTGCCATCGGCATCAAACAAGTCCGCAATGGAATGAATCACCTTCCCAGGAGAAGAAGGAGCCTTCCCACCAAGATCGCGACCATTGTCATTTTGCTTCGAACTCTGGAGACCATTGTCAGTCTTAACCTCGCTCGCTTGACCCGCGCTCAGTTGCACGCTCGCTTGACCAGCCTGCATGGAGATAGTCAAAACATGCCCTTGCTGGGCCAGGTTTCCAGGACCCTGCAAGGGCGGGATTTCTGAGAGCAGAGGCACATCCCGGACGCCAGAGGAATTGGGATCCACATGCTGAGGATCTTCACGAAAGGCCACAGTGATTGTGGCAGTAACCCGAGGCCTGGAAAGAGCACAATTGAAGGAGAATTGGGTAGTGTGCGTCTGAGCAGGGGGGTGAGAAGCTAAGGGGGAGCTCATGCAGCGTCCAGAGCGAGTCCTTCGACCACGGGAAAGAGACGAACTGCCTTCATGTGAAGAAGAGGAGGAGGTGGAGCTAGGAGAGGGGGAAGGACGTCGGAGACAGCCACGGGAAGAACCTCTGCGACATCGCATCCTATGCCTAAGGCGGGCCATGCTGACAAACACAAGGGGGAGACCAAAAAGAGGAGAGGAGACCACCGGCTGAGGGCGCAAGGAGAAAGACGCGCACAAGAAATTTCCAGCAAGCGAGAAGTGAAAATTGTTATCAAAATCAAGACAGCAGTTCAAGCTACTCCTCTTACCAGTAGAAGTCCTATGGCAGGAGACGCCAGCCTTCGGTGAACAGCTCTGCAAGACAGGCTTGGGTAATTCATCCATTGCAAGGAAGCTTACCCTAATAACTCCTATGAACCAAAGAATCCAGAGCCAAGGACCTGTAATAAATGGACCGGAGGGCTGAATCATTTTGCAATACGTGAAATCGCTTCGAGAGTTGAGCAGAGGATTGTAACCAGTGCCGAACATTAATGCAACAGTTAACCACTTAGTAGGTATTAAAGACCCTGCATCCTTCAGCTCGCGGGAAGGCAGGTGGCGCTCCTGAATGCCCCGCCCCCATCCCATCATCATAAACATCTGCCTCGCCACCCGCATCCAGGGTTTTAGCATCAATCTGGATCAGCTTAGAGCACTGTTGTTGTTGATCATGGTTCTGGATAATGTCTATAGCGCCAACAAGAAGACTGTGCTCATAGTCAACACCCAGATTGGCAAGAAAATTCGCCACCTTGTTGCCTTCCCTTTTGGAGTGTTTGAAAAGGATCGCTCTGTTATTGTGAAGCCATCTCTCAAGTGTCATGAGATGAGCTTCCAGTCTCCAACTGTTAGCTATTTTGTTCGCATGAGTTCCATTGAGGATGTGATTGGCCATGTTGATGAGAATTTGAGAGTCCCCTTCAACTTCTAGAGGGAACAGCCCCAGACGATGGGAAAGGAGAAGTCCCTGCCAAAGACCTTCCAATTTGGCCGAATTATTCGTATCCCATCCAATATTTTCAAAATAAATAGCCATAGGAGCGCCTTTGTGATCTCTGATGATGCCCCCAAATCCTGCTTTACCAGGATTGCCTTTGGAGGCACCATCGAAGTTGAGTTTAAAAGTGCTTTTGGGAGGAGGAATCCAAATACCCTTTGCTTTGCCAGCAGTTCTAGGAGTGCTTTGTGTTCTCTTGCCCATGTTTATATGCAGGCCCCAGTGGTTCCAGATAGTAATCTCAGTGGCCAAAGTGGGAAGGTCATCTGCTTCCCACGAGTGCAGGGCTAGGGTTTCCGAGAGGTTGAGACAGAAATTCTCCCAGATGATATTAAGGGGAGTGAATTGATCTTTAAAGATGCATCTGTTTCTCTCCTTCCAAATGGTCCAGAAGAGAAGACCTGGTATGATTCTCCAAAGTTGGTTGAGAATTTCGCTCTTGTAGGGGCTCTGGTGCCAGTCACGAATGGAGCTGGGTATGTTGGCATAAGGTCTGCAATGTCTTTGACATCAAAAGCTTATTTTCTCCCATAGTTGAGTGGCCAATGGGCAGGAGTTAAGGAGATTTTGCTGCGTTTCCTCCTGAGCATTGAAATTGGGACACATTGAGGGACCATGAAAGCTTCTTTTTCTTAAGTTATCCCAAGTGAGGATTCTTTGGTGCCCCAGAAGCCAGAGGAATGAGGATACTTTAGGCCAAATTCCAGGATTCCAAATTCTGTCCCAAAGTGGATCTTTGGGGATCAAGTCTCTGCTCAAGATTCTGTATTCTTCTTTGGTGGAGAAGGATCCCTTAGGGGTGTAACCCCAATGAAGAATGTCCCTGTCTGTGGAGACTCTGATGCATCTGGTTTGCAACTCCTATTTTAAAGCTTCCTTAGTGCGTTCATCACTGTTCTCCAAGATCCTTTCCATTGACTTCCACTTTCTGAAACTCTGCCCATCTATGTCCATCCATTGTTGCTGAACAACAGCCATCTGCTGCAAGTCCCATTCCAGGCTGCGAGGCAGTTGGCATATGTTGGTGAGTTTAGGAAATTGATCCCAGGAGTCCGTCCAAAATCTAGCAGTATTTCCATTCCGTATTTCCCAGAAACTATGTTGTTGAACGAGCAGGTAGTGTTGTTTGGCTGTGTTCCAGATTAGAGACCCTTTCTCAGTGGGTGTAAATCTAATGAGTTCCTCTTGTGGTCTGTTGTTTGCATATTTGGTCGTCCATATGGTAGCCCAAAGCTTCTCAGGGTGTTTGAGCCAGTTCCACCAAATTTTGGCACTCATAATGGCGTTGCTGTGATAGGGGTCACGTAGGCCTATTCCCCCTTGGTCTTTAGGCAAGCATACCATGGACCATTTAACCAGAGGCCATTTACGATTTGTGCCATAGTATCCCCATAAGAAGTTTCTTTGTAAGGCTTTTATTTTTTTTAGGACCCATTTAGGTGCTGCTAAAATGGAAAACAGATACAAGGGCATGGCCTGCAGCACCGCTTATATTAGAACTAAGTGGTTGGCTATATTCAAAGTTCTGTAGGTCCAAGAGGAGAGCCGAGCCTCAAGTTTTTCAAGGAGTCTTTGCCAAGAGGTGTGCTTTAGAGCAGAGTCAATTAGGGGAGCCCCCAAATAAGTAGAAGGGAGCTTGGCGATGGAGAAGCCAAGAATACGGGCAATGGCCAACTGAGTGATAGGAGGAGTGTGAAAGAAGAAGATTTGGGATTTGGCAGAGTTTATGCTGGCGCCAGAGGCGACAGAGAAATCATTCAAGAGGGTTTTGAGTTGGGTAGCCTCATGGACAGAAGGATAGACAAATAACATGTTGTCGTCCATAAACTATTGATGAGAAAGGTCAGGGGAGTTGTGGATCGAGATACCGCGTAGGAGCTGGGTGCTGAGGGCATTTTTAATGTGGCGGCCCAGGCCTTCAGCCATTAAAACAAAGAGGAAGGGTGATAGGGGGTCCCCCTGTCGGATACCCCGAGAAGGATTGAAAGGACGTGAGGGGATTCCATTAATGAGGATAGAGAAGAAGAAGGAGGAAATTAGACTAGAGACCCATCGAGTCCAGGTGGGGGAGAAACCAAAAGCATGAAGCAATTTTTGAATGTAAGTCCAGCTTAATTTGTCAAAAGCTTTTAAGATATCGATTTTAAGAATCATACCTGCCTGCTTGGAGTGCTTGAGGGAGTGTATGATCTCATGCGTGAGAATAATGCCATCCAAAATTTGCCGACCCTCCACATAGCCTGATTGCTCAGGTGAGATGAGCAGAGGCAGAAGCAGCTTCAGTCTGTTCGCGATCACTTTTGAAATTACTTTGTAAATGACGTTGCATAGGGCGATTGGTCGAAATTTGTCTGCCGTGCTGGTATTTTCTTCCTTAGGAACGAGAGCAATGAAGGTGGCATTTAGGGAGGGGAGAAGCCAGTGCATAGAGCGCGACTCCTCGACCACCAGCCAAACTTCATCCTTGATGAGATCCCAGAATTTGTGGAAGAAGGTAGTTGTGAAACCATCCAGCCTGGGCGCCTTTCCATCCTTGAGCTGCTGCATGGCCACATCAACTTCCAAAGTTGAAACCGGGCGAAGGAGAAGCTAATTGTGGTCATCTGTGATAATCTTTTGGATGTTTTGAGTTATTTTATCAATGGCTTCCTGTCTGTCCCCAGGAGGTTCTTGATGCACTTCTTGGAAGTGCCTTATGAACTCCACTTCAATCTCTGCATGGTCTTCCAGTCTGTCCCCCTCTTGATTTTTGATAAAGGTAATTGTGTTGTGCATTCTTCTTTGGACAGTTGTTTTGTGAAATAATTTTGTGTTTCTTTCACCCTCTTTTAGCCACCTGATTCTGGATTTCTGCCTCCATAGAACTTCCTCCTGCTTGTATCTTTCTTCCAGACGAGCGTGGAGCTATTTATCCTATTCCAAAGATTGATCAGTATGGCCTTCAACAATGATATTTTGCTAAAGAGTCTTCAGATCATTGTTTAGGTCTTGCTGAGCCTGAAATATATTGCCGAAAGTGGAATGATTCCAGCTCTTTATGTGCATTTTGAGGCCTTTGAGTTTTTGTTCAAATTGAAACATTTTAGATCCTTCCGGCGGTTTGAAATTCTTCCAAAAAGTGCTGATGAGGTCATTGAAGGCGGGGTGAGTGAGCCAGAAAGCTTCAAAGCGAAAAGGTCGCCGCGTAGTTTTCCCCGGTCGTTGCCATTGGAGGGAGATTGGCCAGTGATCAGAGCCAGAGTAAGGAAGAATGGTGGAGGAAATATCACCCCCCAGATGGATCGCGTTATCCGATATTAGAAATCGATCAAGCCTGGAGCTTATTGAGTTCCTCCCAGTCCTTCTATTGCTCCAAGTATGGATTCCATTGCAGTATTGTAGATCTATCAGAAGGTTTCTTTCTATGAAATCTTTGAAATGGCCAGATTCTTGTTCCAGTTTGACTCGACCTCCCGTTTTTTCCTCTAGCTTAGTGATCATGTTAAATTCGCCGCCTACTATCCAGAGAGGGTGATTTATATCATGATTAATCACGCCTATTGTGTGCAGAAGGGCAGTTTTGCTTCCGGCGTCCTGTGGGAAATAAACATTGGTGAGGTGACCATGTATGTTCGTTCCGATGATATGGAAAGTTGCCTGTATGATGTGGTGGTGCGCATGAAAGTCAGAGAGAGAGATAGCTTGAGAATTCCAAGCTATGGCAAGCCCCCCAGAGGCTCCGGAGGCATCCACAGCGATTGAGTGACAACCTGGCCAAGATTTGGAGAGAGTATTCTCAAGAGTGTAACTATTGCATTTGGTTTCTTGCATAAAGAAAATCTGAGGCTGCTCCATCTTTATCAGGTTTTTTATCATTTTGAGTTTTCCAGGACTGTTAAGCCCTCTTAGATTCCATGAAATGAGCTTCATGATTCACTATTTGGGAGAGGCTTGTAGTACTTCGTTAGCTTCGCATACCTACCAGAGTCCACCAGGATTTTACCCACTGTGATTGTCCTTTCCAGATCGGTTTTCCTCCCACATTTCTTGGAGTCTTTAGGGAGCTGATTACCATCCCATCTGCTTCCCGGCTGTATCCCAAGATCTTTTTGTCTGTAGGCTCTGGCTATGACAACTTCCAGGGTTTCAAGTTGTTGTTCAGGGATCTTGTCAAACTCTTTCCTTTTACAGGCTTGTTCGAGTCCAAAGATGTCCAACCCTTTGAGATCGATGCTTTCCGGTTCTTCCTCCATTTGTTGGACTTGATTGATGAGTGGCGAGAGCAGGTTGGTAATACAGTCAATATCCATGCCATTTGGTTTCCAGGTTGGATCCTTAAACGGGTTTGTAATAGGCATCGACTGAACTTCCTGTTGGGAAGGAATGGGAGAAGCGGCAGACAGCGAGGAAGACGGGGTGGATTTGGCTTCTTGAGAAACAGTAAGGTTATCTTGAGGAGCAGATTCGGCTACAGTGGCAAGGGCTTCGAAGCTATTGCTGGTAGAGGGGATCGACGAGGTGGCAATGGAGGAATTCTTCCCGAATGACTGCTTCTTGTGAGCTCTCCTTCGGTTGGTGACTTTAGTGAACCCTTCCGGAACAGAAGAGTCTAGTTGCTCAGAGGTTGTAGGCTTAATATTGAGCGGGCAATCCCTAAAAAGATGACCAAGAGCATGACATGTTCGACATCGGAAGGGAACGTGTTCAAAGTCTAGGGGTTGGATCCATTCAAAATCATCATGGAAAAGGCTTACCAAATCTGGGAGAGCTTGGTCCAGGCACATGTAGACACAGATTCGAGCATAGGAGGTATATCGGCGGAGCTTAGTTTCCTCAGCAATTTTGACGAACTCCCCCAGCCCGTTACCTATCTCTGTTAAGGATTCAAAATCCCAGTACTCCAGCGGGAGCGAGTACATTCTAACCCAGACGGGAGCCCAACTGAAATCTTCCTTGCCAGGGTTGAACCTTTCAACCCAGCCCCGTAGATATAGACCAGCTGAGTTGAAAAATTATGGTCCTTCATACATAACCCTGTTACGATCTTCTATGCAGTTGAAGACAGCAGTGAAAAAACCCTTAGGCCCAAGGTGGAGGGAAACTTGCCCTTTTGGTTTCCATTTAGCGTTAATCCACCCGTATAGAGCTTTTTCAGTTGGCCAGAGGCCAATGAATTTCCCAATGAGGGCGTGATCCTTCATATACTAGATTTTACCATTGATTCTATGGCTTGGGAGCTCGATTTTGGGCCTTTCAGAGGCTACGGGCTTGCAGGTGGAAGATGTTACCGCGGGCTTTTCTTTTTGCTCCGATTCGCCTTCTAGAGCTACATTGCTTTTTTCTGCTGTGACGTTTGTCGCATCAGGCTTCTGAGTGCTATTGTCCTTTGTGTTCTGTTGATTCACGTCAGAGTTTTGCAGGAGATTCCTGTTGTCATGTTTGTCGCTACTTGAGGGGGAGGACTGTGCACCCCCCCGGTCGAACCAGCCATTACTGTTGAGACAGAACCTAACCGCGCGATTTAGGCTGGGAGCGCCAGAGCAAAGCAGGAGACGGACAGTGTCAGTGGAAGTAGATGCAGAGAGAGCGGAAGCGGAACCTAACTGCGAATCTTGAACTCATGAATACATTATGAAACAAGGAGCGCATTCTATTCATAAGTATTATTACTAAATAATAATTATTATTAAAAATATGGATTTATTAATTAATATTATTGCTATTTTAAATGATACTTGGTAGGTGGTGGTAGCAGAGTTCACCCTAATTTGATAGGTGGCATTCAACAAATGGCATAGTAAATTTTTAATCATGTTTTGTAAAAAATTAATTTAAGTATGATTTAAACATGTGATTTATATATGCAAAGAAGTTAGTTGTTTGAATTTCGTCCATTGATTTAGTGGCCACGACCAGAATATACCAGCATCTTTCAATCTAGATCATAGGATGAAAAAGATTAATTAGCAAAAAGATTAATGAAGCCAATTCCAATAAGGGGCTACGCCTATCGACGTAATTAAATTCTACAGATAAGCACATCAAAGAAGAAGATCTTGTACAGGACAAGGACAATTTCTTTACCGAAGAAGAGTCAAAAAGAAAGAAAAACAGAGTCTACAAGGTTCCCCGCCCAAATGGACACTACCAAACAAAACCAAAACACAACCTCAGAAACGAGAATTAAATCTCAAACGATCCAATACCTCAACCCCAGTGAAAAGCTAAAAAGCTCAGCTCTACAATTATTCTCCTACCACCCTACGAAAAAAATGATAATGAACTGAAGTCCAAAACACCACATCCACAATCCCCTTTAGAAATGGCACCATCAAGATCAAAGGAACTTGTAGAAAAAATCTATACTTACATATAATATAGAAAAGGAAAAATTGAGAATACTTATCTCATAAACTTAAACATGTTATTTTTTCAAAATTTTGAAAGAAAAATATATACTTACACATCATATAAATGGAAAAAATGAGAATATATATCTTATAAACTTAAACCTATTATTTTTTCAAAATTTTGAAATATTTAAATTAATCACCATTATGTATAAAACTTTATTTAAAAGAAAATGCATTCTACTTCATTTAAATTTAACTTTGCTTGGCTGCTGCATTGTTTTTAGGCTACATTGACTTTAAAAACAAAAAAAATATTGGTCACCATAAAAAGAAAAAAGTTAAGGTTAATTAAAAAAATATTGGTCAACATAAAAAAAGTTACGATTAATTGGTAAACTAATTTTATTGTAATTTTTAAAATTAAAAATTATTATAAAATTAAGATTAATTGATAAACTAGCTTTGTTACCATTTTTTAAAACTAATTTTTTTTTAATAATACTTTTATATGAAATTTGCCATTTTTACAACTGCAAACTTACCATTTTCTACCTTACCTTAACATCAAATTCACTGTTTGTTATTTTTTTAGCAACTGCAAATATTTTAACATGCAATTTACGGTTCTCTATATGTTTTTTTAATAGAATCTGCATCAAAGTTGAAAGCTCACAAGATGATAAGGTCAGTCGGATACCTAAACAGAAATGGCAGACATATTTCAACAGGAAGATTGATTCAAGTAAAGAGAAAACATATTGATTACGAGAAGCAAACCATAACCCAAACATTTTAAGGAAAAACACCTAATACCAAAGGAAATGCAATCTTGTTATCTCTTCCATATATGAATAGAAAATTAGAAAATTAGATGAGAGTATCAAAACCTTCTTCAACACAAATAAACCATAACGATAATTGTTTATGCAGCCAATGTAACAGATGATTTTCCTTGATTATGAAATCAAGTTTGAACACTTAATGTGATGAATGTTGTCCTCTCACTTAATGTGATGAAATTTCCTTTAAAAAGTTTACGCTGTTTGTGAATGATGTCTAGTTTGAGTAGTTAACGTGCAGGCTACTATCCTCCGTTTAAATTTTTGTGGCATGTTGGTTGCTTGTAGACTAATTAAGTTTCGGCCTCCATGCAGCCTAATTAACCTCACAAAAAACGATTGCATATGGATATGAAATATGAACAAGAAATGAGTTCACGTGGATATGAAATCTGATACAGACATTAACTGGTCCGCTCATGAATTGTCATTTGAAACTCCAGGAAAAAGTGCTTAAATGAATTAAGTCAACAATGCTTTCAATTAAAAGGTAGGGGAAGGCTTCTTGATCGTGGATGTATGTTATATGCTAAATTTAATCCTTTTTAGTTATGGTGAATAATCATTGAATCCACCATTTATCTACCAAGTTTTATATCTACACTTAATGCAATATATAAATAGTTAGAGGTTTTAATGTAGAAATATAATGGATTTTTGACTATTAACAATGTTATAAGGATAATAGAAAAAACATATTTAAGTTATGTTGGGTAGTCATTAAAAACACCCTAAAAATGCTAAATCGTATCTTTACACATAATGCAAAAGTTTATTACAACGTTCCTTTAAATTAGAAGTTTGGTTGTAAAAAGGTTAGAAATTTCATTATAAAAATATAAAACAATGTTAACTTCTAAAAATATAAGAGATTTCATCGAAAAAATATAAATCAATATTAATCATTAATAATTTGAGAAGGATTATTTTAAAAAATATTACTCCAACATCAAATAACATGTCAATATCAAACAAATATACTTTATTTTTTAATAGAAAGCAAATTTTTATCTTTAAAAATAAAAAAAATACATGTCAATATCAAAACTTATATATCAACTAAAATTTGAAAAATAACTATTAATAAATCAACTTACCACAATTATAATAGTTATATTAAACTATATTGTGAAATCAATAAAAATACCACATATTGTACTATAAAGTTATGCCAAACTTCCAGTTTACTTCCACACTTTACTTACATTGAACAAAAGAAATTAAGCTTAAGCCTTCAAGAGATGGAGATAGAAAATAATTTCCATATGTTTCAAGAAAACAATTTCCAATTTATTTACCATAACTCTAAAATAGGTGCAATTGGTTTTTCATTTTCTAAAAGAGCACTGTTGTAATGTGTATTTTCCATTAAAACACTGAAATAAGAAGGAAAAATTCCACACTATAAAGATAGCTATATTTAAAAATAGCGCTAATAAAAATATTCAGAGCGGCAATCAAATATTAAGAACAGTCATGAAAATGCAGACAGTTAATTTTAATAGTTCGCAAATGCAAGTTCACAGAAAAATACACAATGTGCATAAGAAAATCAATGTACATGGAAACATGATTTATCCTAAAAATCCAAAATAATTGGCTTCAGCTAGGATGTTTTATTATGTATCTAACTACAGGTCATATTTGTCTCTGAATAATCTCTAACCTGTTTATTATACGTGACATGGCATTATGTCCTAACTTGGACCTGGAGTTTCTTCCATTTCTTTAGGTGCTTCCCCATCTTCTTGCAGTATTTCATATCGGTTTTGGATACTCTTTTGTTTTAGAGAATTATTGAGACCCACATGTTGCCTGCTGGTCTTTTTTTTATTGGTGACAGTTATAAAGCGATCTTCTTTTCCTTGAGGTGCTTCATTTCTCATTGTAGATTTTCCTCCCTGCTGTTCTGGGATATTCAGTGGATAGGTTTTGTATAGCTTGCCATACTCATGGCACCGTCGGCAGCAAAAAGGGATATGTTCATAGTCGAGGGTTTTATGCCAAATATTTCCTTCATATTCAATTTCTATTGATTCTGGAAGTGGTTCGGAAATGTTCATATACACACAAATTAGAGAAAATTAGGTATACCGACCATGACCAGTTGTTTCGGGAATTTTCACAAAGCTTCCTAAGGAATTTCCTATTCCTTCTAAAATATCTGGATTCGAGAAATCCATTGGGAGAGAAAATAATCTTAGCCAGACTTGTGCGGCCAGAAACTATTCTTCATCTGGGTTGTAACATTCTTCCCATTGCCTAAGGAAGAGACCCGCACTGTTGTAGAAGTAATGACTTCCCTCAAATATTCGTTCTTTATCCAGAAGATTGGTGAAGATGACTGTAAAGAATCCTTGTGGTCCAAATTTTAGATCAAGATGTCCTTTGGGTTGCCACTTTGCCTAAATCCATTTCAGTAAATCCTTTTATGTTGGTCATATGCCAATGGATTTGAAAATGAGTTCGTGGTCTTTCATATATCCTCTATACTCATCCAACTTATTTGGCAGAATGACGAATCTTAGCTTCTTTAACGCCCGAGGAAGGCATTGTCCTCTGGTCTTGGCTTGCCACTTAGCTCCAAGAACTGGTTCGCCTTTCTGATTCCCCCCCCGCCCTTCAAGTTGGAGGGCTTACTACTCTGTTCCCCAGTAATGATATTACGGCAGGAGGGAGCCGGCCCCCCTCCCGAGGCTTCCACCATATAGCCCTCCAGGCATTGTTCTCTATGGTTCGCCGCTCTCGTGATTCCTTTGCACGCGCTGTGCAGGACCCTAGCCGAGCATGACCGTTACGCTGAAGTCTACATTTCTTGGAGCTCGTTCAGTCAGATTCTTTCCGAAGGACTTAATTGACTGATCAATCTTATCATACATTTCCTCCTAATATTCTCCCACCAATAATTTCACCGATCCATCCTCTACTTTGAGCCCACATTCCCAGAGAAATCCATTCTCATACATTTCCTCCAGGGTTTTGACAATCTACATGACCTTCCAATGAATTTCCTGATCTGTTTCCTCATGATTAATGATGAACAAATATGTTACACATACATCCAGTATAACACCATGAAGTCATGAATCCATCGGTACATTGCTATGAGCATACATGTGACGCATGCATCCATTACAGAGCCCTCTCATTGCTATGAGCATACACGCCACACATACATCCATTACAAAATCTCATGCACATGCATTCTCATACATTTCATCCTGGGGTTCTGACATTCTAACACTATCTCCTCATCAATTGAAAGATCCATCTCCTCGTTGCTCTTAGCATGTATGTCTCACACACATGCACATCCATTACATATGAATGCCTCACATGTATTTGAAAGGTGATATGTTTTTTTTACAAGTGAATTTTTCTTTTCTTGTATTTTTTTTTTAAATTTAAATAAAATTCAGAACAATTACTACAATTCCAAGTTTTAGTTATGAAAATTTTACTAATATTTAATAGAAAATTCAGGGAATTTTAACTTTAAGTGATTTAATTTCTAAAATTTGCAATTTTTTCAGTGCATTAAATCTATTTATACATCCAAAAATACATTTTAAACAATTTAAATTTATAATTTTATATAGCCAAATTCCAAAAAAAACAAATTTAAACAAAAACATCTAATAATGAAACTACTACCTACATCTCCTCATTTATATGAACATAAATGCCACATGTACATTCATTACAGAGCCATGAAATCACTGATTCACCCACTCTAGAACCTCCAGATTGCCATATATATCCAGCTAATATAATAATGTTTATACTATGGTAAAATTCATATTGTTTGTTATGAATTTCTTGTTCACATACATCTTAGACGAGTTGCTTCAAACTCTCAAGGAGATGGCCAAGGACAAGAGTAATGAGCCTGATGTGAATTCTTTCTCCATTTCTTCAATCTGATGGGACCAAAATTGGTAAAGATGGTGGATGATGTTGAGTTTCTGGTCAAATCCTAGGTGCAATCAAATAAACCTTCCTTACTCTAATTCTTAAGAAATATAATGCTTTGTCTCTCATAGATTATAGGCCAATAACATTATGTAATTATGTCTATAAAATGATGTCCAAGATCATCGCTAACCGTGTCAAAAAGATCATTTCCCCACATATTTTGTGAGAATACATCCACTAACTGGTGAGGTATTTTGAAAAAGCTGTTCAAAATGGAAGGTGTGGTTGCAGGGCTTGGCTGTTGATTAACCCTACATGTCATTACAAGATTCATTAGTTTGGGGGCCATGGGACCAATACCAAAGCGAAGAATCTTGATTTATGGGGCTTACTCTAGTTCACCAAACAACTCTACATTGACACCATATGGGTATTTGGGGACTCTAAGACCTTGATCAACTGTCTCAATCAAAGAAACAACCTGGTTCATATTCACCTATCAGCTTGGTTTGACAGGATCAACGATCTGGTAAGGACTTTCTCTAGCACTACTTTCACTCATATTTATAGGGAGAAGAACATGACAGTTGATAGATTATCGAAGAAGGGTCTTATAGGCATTTATGGGGAGATGCAATATGACCTCTCTGAAGCTACTAGTACAGGGGCCTCTGGAACTATCAAATTCTTCTAAACCACCACATATGAGACTGCTTCAGTTTTTGCACTATTTTTGGAAAGGAAACAAAGGATACAGTTTGACGGACATATGCATTATCCTGGGTAGGTTTTTTGTTTGGATTATTCTACCAAAGCTTTTGTTGTTTTGAAAACATTGGAGGACACCGAAGAAATGCAAGAAAAAGGAGGTAAACAACACAAGTGTGGATAATATATGTTTGAGTCTATGAACATAGGTCGGAAACTAGTGGGTGACCTCACTGAAAACAATGTAATGCTCAGGTTTTATAATATGTTGAGAGGAATCCAGACCAAATTGTATGAACATTGATATCTTTTGATATAGCAATTTTTGCAAGAAATATCATGGACATTTTCATTGGTACATATATATACACCAGACGTTTTTTTTGCTGAAAAAAGAATAGTTTGGTTTCTTGTCCAACACGAGAATCTAGTGGCCATTTATCAAGAAAGCATTCTCTCGGTCAAAAAAAGAAACAAAAATCATGCTTTATGAGTCTCAATCGGGCATTCGATTATGTGGATTAGGAGTTCTGCACCATGATTCTATACAAAATTGGTTTCAAACACAAGCACACACAATGAATAATGGCATGCATCACATCGACATCCATGAAGATTCTCATCGATGGGGAGCCCACCAATTTCTTCAAAATCAATAGAGGTTTGAGACAAGGATGTGCATTGTCTCCATTATTATTTATTCGAGTAATGAATGCATTTAGGAGAGGAATAGACACCATGAAGGAGGCTAGTTCCATTAAATGTTGTGGAATTTCCATAAATTGTCATTTATCACATCTAATATATTGTTCATGGATGACATTCTATGTCCAGGGGCGGAAAAAATTTCAGAATAGTGGGCATTCCACAAGATTTTTCAAAAATTTAGCAAAGCTTTCGGACTGAAAATTAACAGATATAAAATTGAACTTATTTGTTATGACAGAGATTCGGTGGATCTAAAAGGGATTGCATCTATGTTTGAGGTATGTTTTAGGAATATTCGTTCATTGTCAAATGGATTAACATACTTGGGTTGTCATGTGAAGCCCTACAATTACAAGTCTTCAGATTGGGATTCGCTTGCAGATAAATTTGAGAAGATGTTATACCACTAGGACCATAAATGGTTAACAATCAGGGGCAGGCTAATCATGATTCAAGTGGTTTTTCAAGGCATTCCAGTATACTAGATGTATATTTTTCACATTCCTCAATCTATAATTAAGAAAATTGAATCCATTGTGGCCAATTTCCTATGGTTCGAGACTGGCTCCAAAATAAGGACCCCCCTTGTTGGTTTAAATTTAATATCCAAATCGGCAAACAAAGGTGGTTGGGGCAATCAGAATTTCAGAACTTTTAATCTATCCCTCCTATTTCAGGACTCTCCATACACATTAACCCTAAAATTTCCTATCGCTTCAAGTGGTTTGGCAACTTTGGGGAGAATTTTTGAGAATAAATTCTAGCCTCATGGGGTGCCTCACAAGTGGCTCAGTGGCCTAGTGTCTACAGTATTATGGTTGGTGGGACTCCTTATCAATGACTAGATAGATCCAAGACCAGAATGCTTTACATGTCCCTTCCCTTGTCAACTAGATACGACAGATATGACAGATTCTAGATCTAAAGTCCCTATTCTCTAGGTGATTTCCTTCCAGCATGTTTTAGAAAACAAAACATTGAAGTTGATGAACTATCTCAGTGTGCTTTGCATCTCCTACCAAGGTTGATGGATTTTTAGCTGATTATGGAGGGGACACTCTGAAGTCTAGGTACTTTTGGGATTCTTTAAGCCTTCCTGCTTTTCTATGGTTTATTTTTTATATACATGGAGTTTTCCATGTTTCTGGAATCATTCTATGGTGTTTATCTCCTCCCCGTGCTTGAGACAATTTGTAATATGCATTACACGTTTATTTTTTTATTTTTTTTTAATCACTGTGTATTTCCGCTTTATTTTCATTTATAGCCATAGGGTGGTAATCTTGGTTATCTATGGTGGCAGTATGCTTGGTTAGATGAATGATACCAGTCTAGCACTACCCAAGATCTATGTTTATGTAAAACATTTTTTCCTTAATGAAAATGTTCTAGTTTTTCTCCTAAAAAAGGACATGGCTTTTACGATCTTTGAAACTTTGCCGATTCAAAACTTGTGTAATACACGAGGGAGGAGCTGGTGAATATATGGGAAACTCCTTTGGCCTTTGGTTGAGAATTGTTAAAAGAAGTTTAATAGTAATGGTTAAAGTGTATACGGTTATCCTCGCCCTTAAATTTTTTTGATAAGTTTGTTAACTAATTTACAGTTTGTTACTAGTAAACTAAAGTTTGTTGCTTGCAAACTAATTTACAATTTGTCACTTGTAAAATAAAGTATATTAACTATAAACTAATTAAGCTAATAAAGAGTGATTTCATCTGGATACGAAATATCAACGACAAACGATTTCATGTGTATATGAAATATGATATGGCCTCCTCATGGATGGGCATTTGGAAACCCTAAAAGCCAACATAAAAAATCAATTGAGTGGTTTCAAAATGTTTTCATAAATGATCATGTGAAGTTGTAAGAGGCGGAGCATTAACCCAAAAGAGAGATTCGTAAGTAATATTTTTTTTAGGTTGCTAATCGCTGATGGATTGCTTATTTATCGAAGAAAGAAAACTTTACTAAAAGAAAAAATAGGAAAATTTATTATCAAAGAAGGCGAACTTGGTGAACAAATGAAATTTTTGGGTGGAGAGGAAACAAAGTGGTGGGAAGGGCAGGTATCTACTTGAATTTCTTAATCCCCTCTTCATAACATAGATCTGTTCTATGTTGTGATAATTCGATAATCGACAAATGATCATGTCATGTGATGAAGTTTACTGAATGCTTGGTCCTATAGTAATGATCCATCTGGCTGTAAATGTCATGCATAGTGAAAGATCATTATTCATGAGAATAAATGTTTTATCATGCCACTTGAATTATAGTTTTATTTATTTTTAACTTTCGGTTTGTGTCTAGATTGGGGTTAGTTCCAATATCGGATGATAAAAGATTTACTTATGAGTTGAATTTTCATCAAGATTGTGTGAATTTAGATCGAATAAATATTTTCCTACAAGCATATGCTTTTTGTGATCACCCCTTCCACAAATTAGTTGAGTATTTGAACTCGAAATATTATAGTTTACACCAACACTTTATAATAAATTTATGTGAAGTCGGGGATTTGAACTCCAATTCTTATAGTTTACAACAACACTTTACAATAAAGTTGTGTGAAGTTAACCATAACCACATGAGGGTTAGTTCTCATTGAACGATGGATTCAATTATTGTGCACATTTTAGAATTAATTATCGCTAGTGGAAAAAATATATAATTAAATTAGTATTTTTAGATCTTTTAAATAAAAAATAAATAGTATTCATTCATGCATATGATAATTTATTTCAATTTCATTTTTTTAATCGAAATTGATATTAAAAAAATTTAATATTTTTTTCTAAAAAGAATATGAATATTTTAAATTTTGATGAAGTTTATAAAGACATTTAGACAAATATTGTAACCATAATATTATTTTTGCAAAAAGAAAGAAAAAAATTAATTAGGTTTCTTTAAATTTGTTAAATAGTGAGAAAAACACAATTAAATTAACTCTCCTTAGATTGCTTAAATAGGGGGAAAAAAATTAATTAATTGAACTAATGTGTATGATTATTTATTTAAATTTTATTACCTTTTCAAAAATTAAAATAAGAATTCTCGGATGGGGTGACAGACTATGAGAATAGTTATACATGTGTTCCATGAAGGTGAACATCTGGTGGATGGTAATGAGGACAATCTCCTTGTCCTTCCATTACAATTGTTGTACATGGAAGTTAACGGTGTGATGCGTGAAGTTTCATTTGTCTCTTCGGGATCGAGAACAGGCGAGGGAAGTTGGTTTATGCTGCTTGTTGTGCTCTAGGATTGTTATTATGTTGTGTGCCTTTGGTGGGGCCGATGTTTGTGGTTTGATCTCTGGTAGTCAAACGAGTTTCTCTAGCCTTCGGTTTGTTTGGGAATGGTGGAGATTTTTTTGACGACATGTCCTCCTTCCTTTCAACTCACAAAAGAAATAAGTTTGTCTCCTTGTATCTGGTTTCTTATTTTCTTCAGAAATTTGGGTGAACTCTACCTGGTAATTTAGACGGTATGTGGCCCTTTTCTTGTGATGATTAGTAGCTCTTTTCTTAGCTATATTCTAAGCTTGAGAGGGCATATGAGTCCTATATCAATTAATATATTTTGGGTACTTATGTCTTTTTGGTTATTCCATGGATTCCTCCTTCTAGTTGTTGGGTGAGCAGGAATTGGATTTGGTGGTGGGAAAATTGGTTGAAGAGGTCTACGTTGACAGGCTTCCACTTTGGGTTTGTAACTAGTCTATTTGTGTTTGGGTGTCCAATCCTTTTATCTGCGACTCTGTTCCTAGGTGCTTCCTCTGGTAGAGGATTTGAGAACGTATTATTTTTGTGGGTGTGTTATTTAGTTGTGGTTTCATCTATAGTTCCCCAAGCTACTGAAAGAACATAAAAAATCCCATGGGGTAGGAGGTTGATGGATGATTTGGGACCGCATGTTACTCCTGTGAGGCTCAAGGTATGTCAGGGAGTGTTGCAGTTCATGGTGCATCAAGAAGTGTTATTGTTTAGTGGTGTTCCTAGCTTAGACGTGTATCCCTGGGCCATGCGACCTATGGCACAAAATTCCCATTCAAAACCCCTACATAGGAGATCTTTGGCTAGCCAGGGTGGTAGCCGGTCTGAGTCGAAGGTGGAGGTAGCGAACCAGGTGGCTAAGTGTTCAATGCAGAGTGGTAAATATTCTAAAAGTGTGGTCTGAGTGGCCTCAGGGGCCCGTGGGGGCAGGCGTGGTGCAAAAGCAACTCAGGGTGGTTGTGAATGGAGAATGGTAAGAAGGGTAGTGGGGCACATGGGGTTGGAGAAGGTAGGTGAGAACGATAACATTAGTCAAGGTGTGTAGGGGTTGTTGGTCGACATTGGTGTTCCATGGCATGACGAGACTTGGTCCAATCGGTTCTGAAACACATGGAAATGTATGATAAGGCCAGGAAGGAAGAACATGAGGTTGTTATTTCCATGCTTAACCAATTTCATTATTTTCAATGCCATGTTAGGGAAAGGATTGTGATGGTTTGGCGTGGTTGGAATATGTTATCTGAAAAGGTGGAAAAGATGGAAATGTGGATGGGCACACTTCGAGAAGCATGTTCAGTGCTCTTATCGTCCTCCTCCTCCTCTAGGGACTAGGCCAGACAACTCTACATCTGTTACCTTTGATGATTGAGCATGGTTAACTGTGTTTTGCTCATCTTGCTTGAATTTGGTGATGTTGGCCTGTCAACTTGTGGATTGTTCATTTAGTTTTACTTATGTTTATTTATCATATGCTACTAGCTCTAGCCAACAAACCCGGTCAGGGTGAGAATACTTTATTTTTTTATATCTATGTACTCAACTTTTGATGAAGGCATAGAAACTTAATTATATATATATATGAAAATGATTGAAACATTTATGTTTATATTATGTCAATTTTTTTTAATACCACATGTTATTTTTTTGGTTGTAATGTATCATAATATAAAAAACGTGTGATTAATTTTTTTCCTTTATTGATTGAAATTGATAAAATATAAATGTGTTAACATTTAATGAAGCCTATGAATTAATTTAATGAAGTATATGTTGGTTTTGATGCCTATGTATATGGGTCATTATGTTTTGTTGAGTATGGTTGTTACTAGTTTTTTGAGTTAGTTAGTCTCCTTGTAGGTTATAGAAATTGTCTCGTATATAATTTTATTTTTAAATGAATACAAAATGCAGTAATTTAAAAAAAACGACAACAACAACCACATTTAATGAAATCTGCAACAGAATTTAGAAAAATGTTATAATATTTTTTTTTTTTTTTGGGTGTAATATGTTTTTTTTTAAAGAATGTAACATATCTAAATACAAAAATAAAACAATTAATTAACTCTCTTTAATCTAATAAATAATAGGAAAAATAGCAATTAATCTATTAAATAATAGGAAAAATAACAATTAATTAATGATTGACTTTGGTTATTTATTTCAAATTCATAATTTTAATTTATATTGATAATGTTTTTTAAATGGGTTCTTTTAACTTTCAATTAAACTAAACTCATAAATCATATAGTCAATATTATAACCATTTTTCTTTCCATGAAATGTTTTCTTGATTGTAACATATCTAGATTGATTTTTTTTTCTTTTTTCCTTTTTTTTTATTAGAGGTATTTAAGTAAAATTTAAATTCTAAAAAATATAGAAACATAATTTATATGTAACTTTAATATTCTAATAGAAATAATCATGCATATGCATATACTGAATTATACATTATTTATTCAAATTCACATAAATGTTCAAGCTAAAGCATTCTACTAAAAAATAATTATGAACACTTAAATATAACTAAATGTGGATTTACTAAATTGATTGTTGAAGAGCCATTCATTTTCCAATCATAGGAATCAATTATAGATTCCCCCAAGATGTTATATTTCAATTATACATTTCCCCAAGATGTATCATGATACCACCTAGGAGAGAAGATCCTATGGGGTTCTAATTGTACTCAAATCAACCCATTTACAATTATAGGAATCAATTTTATATCCCCCCAAGACATAACATGATATGACCAAGGGGAAATAAGGTCATAAGTGGTTCTAATTTCACTCAAATCAACCCATTTATTTCATGACATGGCCAATTTTCTTGCCACTGAGTACAAACCTTCATCCAATTGTATGTGTCTTATATATTAAAATGAAATCACCCACAAGATATTTAAGAATAAGATATAAGCCCCTTTTTACTTGATTATCTTAATGTAGGGAAACACCATACAATTATCAATTTATGAAAGGAATTCAATCCTTTTATTTGTCTCTTAAGGTTGTGCGACCTTTCAATGATCTATGCTCTATTACCTATACATAAGAAGGACTTCATCCTTATCTATATCCAAATAGATAACCCTAATCATAACAACATGTTCGACCTTGATCAATCATGTTAGATTATATTTTTTTTGTACTAATTAACCAATGGGCCTTATTCAGTAATAATAACCATATTTGACCTAGTCCATTACATACTTATACTATATTACCCCCCCACAACCCATGCCAGCCCAAGGCTTGATTACACCCTTAGTGAGGATCCAAATATTCCACCCCACTTTTGAAGGTACAACCATTAATATTTTATGCAACCAGCTCACAAAACATAAGAAAATATAGATCAACGACTTAAAAATCATCCTATTTGATGGGGAAGCCTCCTTTGCATTACATAAATGAAAAATGCATGGATGATACAAATTACAATAACTGCTTTGTATATATAGGAGTATAAGGGGTCACAATATAATCAAAGCCTACATAACAATAACAATGTAAGGGCACAAAATTAATAATAGTGGAATTCTATTGGGCACAACAATAACAATATGGGGGCTACATGGGAACAACAATAACAATAAGTGGGGTACACTAGTATATAGGAAACTAACACAATAATTATAGCAAGGATGTAAAACAGTAAGCCAAGATACCACATACAAGGGTCAATCAAAAAATTTGAGTAGTCTTAGAGCTGATCCATAAAATTGGGTTCCATGTGCCAGTGATGACTAGAATGCTAAAATAGATAGTGTCCCATATGCACATACTAAATACAGTGCTAAAAGGATCTAAAAATTTCATTTGTAGACCTATATCTCATCTCTAAATTCTCACCTTGATGCCCAATAAATGACTCCTTAACTCAACGAATTGTTAAGTATTTGTTGGAAATATTTTCATTGATGGCAAAGGAGAAGACAAGAGTAGCACCTGAACTATCGCTAAGGAAAAAGAGCAAAGAAGAAACAGTAATAAGGTAAAGGAGAAGACAGGATTAGCACCTGAATTATCATCAAGACAAAGGAGCACAAAGGAACAATAGCAATCAAGGTAGCGAGGCAGCAAAGACATCATAGGAAACAAATGAAGCAGAGAAAGAAGCAAAGGCAGCATAGATAGAAAAAGAGAAGCAAGGAGCAGCATTAGACAAGAAAAAGAGGCAGACCAGGTAGAAAATGAAGCAAAGGAGCAAAGAAGCAGAAGTAGCAGATCTGGAAAGCTGCAGAGTGTGTGAGTGATTCAGTCTGGATAAACAGGGTTTGTTCCTGTAAGCTTACGGGAAGTTGCAGAAGGTCCAATTGATGTTGAAGACCTGGCCAGGGGCTAGAGAGTTAGAGTGGTTCAAGAGGCAGAGTAGTGAGGAAAAGGACCATTGATTTCATATTTATATATGAAGGAACTTATTCTGAAATACATGTGTAATGTTTGAGTGGATTATGCATGTATGGACTGCTTGAATTATTTTTGAAAGTATGAGTTAACTATGTAGAGTTCATGGAGATAAAATGGCACTGTGTATTTTTGAACGTGTAGACATTTGAGGCTTATCATAAATATTGTATGATAGGTAAAAATCGAAAATAAGAATCGAGCTTCCAAGAAGCTGCTAGCCTCCTTTGCAAAACAGAAAGGGACTATGATGAAATTACTATATTATACCCTGTTGAGATTGAATGGTATCATTTCTTATGGCTTGAATGGTTCCTTGGTTCTGTAGAAACACGTTGGTGAATGATTGGGGAAGGTTCTTTTAAAGCTTGTCTTAAAAGTAAACCATCGAGAACCAGATTCGATGGGTAGTAATAAGTGCAGTGTTGAGAGGGAGTCTTCAGATTGAAGAATTGATGATTTAAATCGAATAGACAACGTTAAAACAATTGAATATAGAACAGTATGCAACAACTCAGCGGCGTGTTGATGACGCAATAGAATATTTGTAAGGAATCCGAGTTAAGGATGCGAAGCTGAAGGTGGAGCTTAAACAAATAAAGGCGTTAAAGAATTGGGCCTGAATATTGGATAGTTCATTGAACAGTGGCAGTGGTTAGAACTATGAAGGAGCGAAGCGGAACTGGTTAATGGAACAGTGTGTCTAATAGAATATGGAACCTAGAACTAATGAAACAATTGGAACCATGAGAATGGTTTTGAAACAGTAAACTGTGGTTTTTGCATAATAAATAGACGGTAAGTCGCTTTGTTGAAAAAAATGCAATAAGGGTTCGAGTGTGACACGTGTCCTGAGGTGGTATTCAATTACCACCCATTTCACAAAATATTTTGGTATTAAAGCTCTGCAGGGGAAAAAATTTGATTGTCGTTAGATGTGGACCAATGGAGATCCAACGGTGGATGCACATCTATTTGCTTGAGACTTAATGAATGGGTACAACCACTATGGGATCCAGAACTTAATACAGTTTGACGTTGGGTTTTAATCCAAAAGGTCGAAGGCTTTTTAATAAATGTTGATATTTGGATACGCATCAATTTTAATATGAAGTGTGGAGTGATGTGTATAAAGATTCGGGGTTCATAAATTAAATGGACATGAATATGGTTTATAATATATGGTGATGAAACGAGTGGCCATCATCTTGAGAGTTAGTGTGAAGTCAATTATTGCACAATTGAATGACTAATGAAGGGGTATATATATATATATGACGGTGTAGGACTCTATGTTTACTTTTAACCATTGCTTTCATAGTGAAGCTTCCGCATTGATTTCAATTGTTGTTTTGGTTGAATTGAAATAATCACGTGGTTTGGATACGTGGTAAAGTGTTGACATATATATATTAATATATGTGTTGGGCGAAGATTTATTGTTGGTTTAATATATGTCAAAACCAATATACAATATAATTTGATATGCGGGTGAATAGAGTTGCGGGCCCAAAATTCCATGTTGATATATGTATTAGTGCGTTGGTTTAACAAAGTCAATGATTATGAAGTAGAAATGTTTAATTGCATTCGGGACAGTGGAAACGTTTAAAACGTGTTCACATCTACAAATTATTAGTGTGGACCAGACGCTATTATATAGTGTTTGGGTTTTATCCAAAATCGGGAGTGTAAGACAAAAGAAATATTTGTATGGTGTAGATATATGATGGGTTGTTAAAGAATTATCATATATATGTGTGTGTGTGTGTGTGTGTGTGTGTGTGTGAGGGCCGAAACTTGCATGATAGAAAAGTCAAACATTTAATATTCATGAAATAGACTTGACTATGTTTTTTAACCATAGAGCATTAAAAGTAGCTTCCGTATATGAAGATCAATGTTATTTGATTGTTGGGTTCTGACCATAGTGTTAAGAACATAAAGGTAACTTCTGCATATTATTATTAATAATTTCCCAGATTTGGAAATAGCTTGGGTCAAATTTTGGGATGCATTTTCTATGCATGAGACTTTGAGAGTTATTTGGGAGCTAAACTTGTAAAGCAGTTATATATGTAGCAGATACACAATTGCAGTGAACGGGAGAGTATGCAAAACTGTTACATGACAACAACTGCTAGATTTAGAACATAATTTGGGAAATTCATTCCACATGCATGGAAAACAGGAGAGTATGAAGAAACTAAAAAAGATAGCGACAACAGTAGAAAAGGCAAACGCACAACAAGCCAAGGGTTGAAAAAGGGCTAAGTGAAACTGATTTATGTAACTGTAAATGTGAATGTAAATGATTTAAAATTATTTTAATTGTGTTTGATGCAAAGGCAAGTCTCCATAGGCAAACAAAACTCCATTATAAAACTGAAATTTGTACATATTTCTATATTCCTCTGAATGAGCTGGACAAAGAAATGAGAAGGAATAAGCCAAAGAGTCATGGTTGTTAATTTCGAATTCCCTGTGGAATAAAAACAGTCATGAGGTGAAATCTATAAATGATATCACATAGATATGCATAGAGAGGTTAGAGAATGGTGAAATGAAGAAGAGAGGGTAAGAAGAAGGAGGAGCAGATAGAGATGTTGTGAAGATTCAGAGATGATTTAAGGCAGATATGAAGGCTGGTGGACAACAGTGAAGAAGGAACAAAACAGAGCTGATATCCAGGTAAATCAACATATGATTTTATTGTAATGCGAGGAAGTTGGTGCTTCCATATCAAGTTTTAGCTTTATAGATGTCAATTGTAGCTGGTTGAGGTAGGAGCCTCCTGTAGGTTGTAGCCCGCAGAAAATAGATGGGAGTTGGAGCTTCCTTGCAAGTTTTAGCTTGCTGAATCAAGGTTGTAGCCTCCTATAGGTTGGAGCCTACAAAAAATCAGTGGTGAGAGAGAGTTGGAGCTTGCCTTTGCATCACAACAATAATAAGATGTGGTTTTCTCCCTTATGGGTTTCCACTTATATCTACTGTCTATGTGCATGATGTCTATGTGTTGATATGGTATATCTAATCTGCTTAATTCTTGCTACTCACATATTAAGACTGTTGTTACATTATCTAATCTGCTTAATACTTGCTGCTCACAAATTAAGATTTATCACATATTAAGTTGATCATGAAATGAAGGTGTAAATAAGTTTAAATGAAAGCCTTAAAAATTCCATGAATGTGTTAAACTGATTCACGCCCCCTCTGAGTTTAACTAAGGGTTCAACAAATGGTATCAAAGCAGGTTCCTTTGGTGTAAGCCTAATAGCTTGAAGGAGATCTGGTTGAGTCATGGACTATCAAAATGTACCTGTGCTAAATACAAAAAACTTTCCTGAATGGAGAGATAGCGTTAAAACATAATTAATGGCTTATGAACCTGAGGTATGAAAACTTGTATGTGATGGTTACTGCACAGACTCTCCCACTTTGCAAGAACAACAGCAGAATGCCAAGGAAAATTGTGTGATATATAACAATCTTCATAACAAGGATCTTGATTTAATAATGGATCTAACCTTTGCAAAGGAAATATGGGATAGATTGCATTACATACATGAAGTAGACACTAGGGGTTGCATTTTCAAGAAGGAGAAGAGAATCAAGAAGAAGAAAAATTCATGTCAAAAGGAAAATGTTCAATCAAATGGGGTACCTACTAGTGTGAATGGAAGTAAGTTCCATGAAGAAATTACAGTTGAGGAAAAAGCCAAACTTGACACAGCCTTAATTGAAATAGAAAGATTGAAGAATGAAAACAAAGACCTTAAGACATTGGTGCAAATATGTGATGAGAAAGAATATGAAGATAAGAAAGAAATTGTTGGCCTGAAGACACAACTTGAAGAAGCAAGTATAAGACACTCTGCTACAAAAAATGAGAGAGAAAAGTCACGAATGTGGGAGATTGGAAGAAGAAGTAGTGTGCCCGAGAAAGAAATTGGAAGAAGCCCAAAGAGAATTATTAATGAATACTCCTCAAATGAAAAGCTCTGGATAGTTGGGCCAAATTATAAATGCTCAAAGGTCTCCTCTCATAAATATTGGGATAAGCTATGAAGGAGAAACTAGTAAGTCCAAGGTAGAAGATCACAGGAATATCATTTTTGTAAAAGTTGTAAAGGATAATGAAGCATCTTAGAAGATTCCTATAGAAGTAGAAGCCAACAAGAACATGATTTGCAAAGAAACAAACATAAACAAGCAGCAACATGAAAGGACAGAGAATGAGAGGATGAAACAGTCAGCTGAAAAAGGCTCGTACACTCTTGAATATGAATTGAATAAATTTGGAAGATGTCAAAGAAGGTTCTTTCCTCCTATGAGAAGCATCACTTGTTTCTCCTGCCACAAACCTGGACATATTGCAGCATATTGTAAGAAAAGGCATAACAACTTTAACCAGCAAAAGATGCAGCAAATGAGAAGAACCCCTCAAGCAAGCAAATGGAAAAGACAATCTTTCACCAGGTACACAAATCATTTCCATGGCTACTGTTATGCATGCAATAATTTTGGACATAAACTTGTTGAATGTAAATTATGTTCAAAAGGGAGCACAAAATATTATACATCAGCTCAAATGTACCTTGGTAAAATAAGATGTTATGTATGCCTCAAGCTTGGTCACAAAGCAAAAGATTGTAAACTTCCATATACATTAAAGAACTCTAGACAGATGATGGAATCGAATCAAATCAAACAAAAATATGAATAAAAAAGGATTGCATACATTATGAAGAACCCCAATAAAGTATGGAAGGAAAAGAGAAAGGGGGAGCCTGTTACCTCAATAACATAATGAATCCATCATAGTCTCAGGGGGAGCTGCTCTAGGAAGCAACACAAATATCCAACCAGTGATAGATATGAAGCAACATCCCAGGGGGAGAGAAATTCATAAATAGTCCCCACAAAATTAGTCTAAGAAGAGCTCCTTGGAATGAGAACAGCTATAAGATTAGGAAGGGAAAGGAAAATTTCTCTAACGGAGAACTATAGAGGAATAAGATTATCTGAAACATTCAATAGTTGAAATATTGAAACAAGAAGCCATGATAGTAGAGAGAGCTTTAGCCATGAACATGTAAGTTAAGAAGACATGAGCACATTAAGTGATGAATGGTTAAAATCACAAAAATTATGTTTCAAGCTACAGAACTGGAAAGACCCAAAAAGGATGTTCACATTGTGCATCATACTGCTAGAATTAACAATGAATCTCTTTAAGAAGGATGAGTAAGAGAAGTTCCTATCATCATTATATCATTACAACATTCATCTATGAAAAGTCCCCTTGGAGGAATGCAGTTAAGCGAGTGATAAATATCTGAGTGATCTGCCCATGAAGATTCCTAGTATAGAAATTGAAGATGTCTTCCCAAAGATCTTTATGTTAGAACAATTGAATTGTATATAA
Source organism: Pinus albicaulis (assembly GCA_034641835.2). Classification (NCBI taxonomy): domain Eukaryota; kingdom Viridiplantae; phylum Streptophyta; class Pinopsida; order Pinales; family Pinaceae; genus Pinus; species Pinus albicaulis. The sequence goes on from JAXQQM020092456.1 coordinate 45,085, forward strand.
AGAAGCAATGATTCTGAAGCAAAAAGGAAAATGCAGTGACATTATTTTAAACCAGAATGATAGAATAAGCAAAAGGTTAATGATGCCAAGATTAAATTCAGTATATTGATGATTGGTGTTGAGAATAGTGGAGAGCTCAATAGTAGAAACTATGAAGGTTGTCTTAACTATGGGTTCATGTGCGAGCTGAAGTGAAAGTAGTATCCATTGGTATTTGGATCAAGTAGTTTACCTATCAGCAGAATACCAAGTGTCATCAATGGAGTAGTGGTATGGTATAGGTCCTCAAGATCAGAAGTACATCAAGGTAGTATTCCCAGCATTATCTGCATTACTAAAGAATAAAAGGGTCAATGAAAGGGAAAAAGGATCATTATTTTGTTTACACTTAAAGCATTAGATTGAGCATTGAAACATTATCTATTTCTATATATAAATGCATGCCTTCCTGAATTCAGTACATATATATCTTCAAGGCCTCTCTCTTAAGGTCATTCATAACACCGTGTGAAGTCTTTTTGCTGAGATTTCAATTAAACACCTTGAAGATGTTTTGCTAAAGATCATCATGATAGAACAGTTAAAGTATCAGAAGTATGAAGGACTAGTTGTGGTAATATTACAGTTCAAACTTAAAAGTCTGTTATTGATTCATCAAAAGCATACTTTAGCAGAAAGGATTTGCTGGTATTTCACCATTAAAGAGAGGTTGATTGTTGACGTACATGACCCCTTATGTCATAAATAAAATATCATGGTTGATAAGTAAGACTGACCAATACATTGAATGTATCCAGCCTCAAGGGTTTGTTTTTAAAGTACATTGTACAAGAAGTAAAGTCATTTGGTCTCTTATATTGAAAGATATCATCTAATCTCACAATAAGTTGTAAGCTCTGGGTTGATTCATTGATCACATCAGTAACAAGGACCTTTCAGCTACTAAGTGTAATATCCTTGTGAGCATCCTAGCCCATATCACCACCAATAGGCAGCAAAGGTGAACCACAGCTATAAAAGATATATTGGCATCATCATAATTGAAGAGATGTTTTACTGTAGATGTGTATTGCAGAAGAGGACATATTCCATCTACAATATTCGTCAACATATATGTATTTCTGATGAAGATCATACTAGAGACTGAAGTATATTTGAAGCATTCTCAGTGTTTTTAGCTTTTGTCCAATGATGCATCTCGGATTATATAATTATGATTATATATGGTTGTTATATCATCACGTACACTCTATATATCAACTTACTGTGTATATACAAGTTCAATAATTCTCAAAAGTGTTCTCTCAACAACTCTTGTACACTAGTCTGGAGCAGCAAGGTATAAAGTCAAAAGAAGAAGGCTTAAACACAACTTAGAGAAAAGAAATGAAAATATAGAATCTAAATTGGGAGATGTGCAACCCTTTGCCATTGATGTCAAAGGGGGAGGAAAAGCAAGCAAAAGATGATTATTAAAGTATTTCCATCAATGCCAAAGGGGGAGACTGTTGGAAATATTGTCATTGATGCCAAAGGAGAAGATAGGAGTAGCACCTGAACTATCACTAAGGCAAAAGAGCAAAGAAGAACCTGCAATAAGGCAAAGGAGAAGACAAGATTAGCACCTGAATTATCATCAAGACAAAGGAGCACAAAGGAACAACAACAATCAAGGTAGAGAGGTAGCAAAGACATCAGAGGAAACAAATGAAGCAGAGAAAGAAGCAAAGGCAACAGAGATAGCAAAAGAGAAGCAAGGAGCAACATTATACAAGAAAAAGAGGTATACCAGGGAGTATATGAAGAAAAGGAGCAAATAAGCAGAAGTAGTATATCTGGAAAGTTGCAGAGTGTGTGAGTGATTCAGTTTCGACAAACAGGGTTTGTTCCTGAAAGCCTATGGGCAGTTGCAGAAGGGCCAATTGATGTTGAAGACCTCCCTAGGGGCTAGAGAGTTAGAGTGGTTCAAGAGGCAGAGCAGTGAAGAAAAGGGCAATTGATTTCATATTTATATATGAAGGAACTTATTCTGAAATACATGTGTGATGTTTGAGTGAATTATGCATGTATGGACTGCTTGAATTGTTTGTGAAAGTATGAGTTAACTATGCAGAGTTCATGGAGATAAAATGGCGTTGTGTATTGTTGAATGCGTAGAGAGTTGAGGCTTATCATAATTATTGCATGATAGGTAAAAATCGAAAATAGGAATCGAGCTTCCAAGAAGCCGATAGCCTCCTTTGAAAAACAGAAAGGGACTGTGATGAAATTAATATATTAGACCCTGTTGAGATTAAATGGTGTCATTCCTTGTGGCTTGAATGGTTCCTTGGTTCTGTAGCAACGCGTTGGTGAATGATTGGGGAAGGTTATTTTAAAGCTTGTCTTAAAAGTAAACCATCGAGAAGCAGATTCGATGGATAGTAATAAGCGTAGCGTTGAGAGGGAGTCTTCAGATTGAAGAATTGATGAGTTAAATCGAATAGACAATGTTAAAACAATTGAATATGGAATAGTATGCAACAACTCAGCGGCGTGTTGATGATGCAATAGAATCTTTGTAAGGAATCTGAGTTAAGGATGCGAAGCTAAAGATGGAGCTTACACAAATAAAGGCGCTGAAGAATTGGGCTTGAAGATTGGATAGTTCATTGAACAGTGGCAGTGGTTAGAACTATGAAGGAGCAAAGAGGAACTGGTTAATGGAACAGTGTGTCTAATAGAAGATGGAACCTGGAACTGACGAAACAATTGGAACCGTGAGAATGGTTTTGAAACAGGAAATCGTGGTTTTCGCATAATAAATAGACAGTAAGTTGTTTTGTTGAAAAAAATGCGATAAGGGTCCGCCTGTGACACTTGTCCTAAGGTGGTATTCAATTACCACCCATTTCACAAAATATTTTGGTATTAAAGCTCTGCGGGGGAAAAAATGCGATTGTCGTTAGATGTGGACCGATGGAGATCCAACGGTGGACGCGAATCTATTTGCTTGAGACTTAATGAATGGGTACAACTGCTGTGGGAGCTAGAACTTAATACGGTTTGAAGTTGGGTTTTAATCTAAAATTTCGAAGGCTCTTTAATAAATGTTGATATTTGGATACGCATCAATTTTAATATGAAGTGTGGAGCAATGTGTATAAATATTGGGGGTTCATAAATTAAATGGACGTGAATATGGTTTATAAGATATGGTGATGAAACGAGTGGCCATCGTCTTGAGAGTTAGTGCAAAGTCAATTCTTGCAAAATTGAATGACTAATGAAGGGGTATATATATATATATATGTGTGTGTGATGGGCATAGATTTATTGTTGGTTTAATATATGTTGGAACCAATATACAATATAATTTGATATGCGGGTGAATAGAGTTGTGGGCCCAAAAGTCCTTGTTGATATATTCATTAGTGCATTGGTTTAACAAAGTTGACGATTATGAAGTAGAAATGTTTAATTGCATTCGAGACAGTGGAAGCGTTTAAAACGAATTTACATCTACAAATTATTAGTGTGGAATAGACGCTATTATATAGTGTTTGGGTTTTATCCAAAGTCGAGAGTGTAAGACAAAAGGAATATTTGGATGGTGTAGAAATATGATGGGTTGTTAAAAAATTATCATATATATATATATATGTGTGAGGGCCTAGACTTGCATTGAATGATAGAAAATTCGAACGTTTAATATTCATGAAATGGACTTGATTATGGTTTTTAACCATAGAGCATTAAAAGCAGCTTCCATATATGAAGACAAATGTTATTTGATTGTTGGGTTTTGACCAAAGTGTTAAGAACAGAAAGGTAACTTCCGCATATTATTATTAATAATTTCCTAGATTTGGAAATAGCTTGGGTCAAATTTTGGGATGCATTTTATATGCATGAGACTTTGAGAGTTATTTGGGAGATAAACTTGTAAAGTAGTTATATATGCAGCAGATACACAATTGCAGTGAACAGGAGAGTATGCAGAACTGTTACATGACAACAGCTGCCAGATTTAGAACATAATTTGGGAAATGCATTCCACATGCATGGAAAACAGGAGAGTATGCAGAAACTGAAAAAGACAGTGGCAGCAGTAGAAAAGACAAACGCACAGCAAGCCAAGGGCTAAAAAAGGGCTGAGTGAAACTGATTTATGTAACTGTAAATTTGAATGTAAATGATTTAAAATTATTTTTATTGTGTGTGATGCAAAGGAAAGTCTCCATAGGCAAAGAAAAATCCACTATAAAACTAAAATTTGTACATATTTCTATATTCCTCTGAATGAGATGGACAAAGAAATTAGAAGGCAGAAGTCAAAGAGTCATGGTTGTTCATTTCGAATTTCCTGTGGAATAAAAACAGTCATGAGGTGAACTCTAGAAATGATATCACATAGATATGCATAGAGAGGTTAGAGAATGGAGAAATGAGGAAGAGAGGGTAAGAAGAAGGAGGAGAAGATAGAGATGATGTGAAGATTCAGAGATGATTTAAGGCATATATGAAGGCCGGTAGACAACAGTGAAGAAGGAACAGAACAGAGCTGATATCCAGGTAAATCAACATATGATTTTATTGTAATGTGAGGAAGTTGGTGCTTCCATATCAAGTTGTAGCCTGATAGATGTCAGTTGTAGCTAGCTGAGGTAGGAGCCTCCTGTAGGTTGTAGCGTACAGAAAATAGATGGGAGTTGGAGCTTACCTTTGCACCAAAACAATAATAAGATGTGGTTTTCTCCCTTATGGGTTTCCACTTATATCTGTTGTCTATGTGCATGATGTCTATGTGTTGATATGGTATATCTAATATGCTTAATTCTTGCTGCTCACATATTAAGACTGTTGTTACATTATCTAATCTGCTTAATACTTGCTGCAAACAAATTAAGATTGCTCACATATTAAGTTTATCATGAAATGAATGTGTAAATAAGTTTAAAGGAAAGTTTTAAAAAGTCCATGAATGTGTTAAACTGATTCACCCCCCCTGTCAGTTTAACTAAGGGTTCAATAGTATTGTGCTTTAAATTACCATCATGGTTATGTGTATCCAAATAAATAGAATAAAAAACATAGTCCACATAATTGTAAAACGTTAGTTCTAGAGCTAAAGGGACAATTTCCATCAAATAATATCCAAGATAAATTCTATTAGGCATAAGGTGATCTTCGCTACCCTCAATTATGTTTTCTACTTAAGGTGGAGTATAGCCATCAAATCGAAAGTGAGAGCAATAATGTTCATATAAAAGTTAATTGTTCATGTACCATCCATCACAAGAACCATTTAAATCCCATCAAATAACTCTATCTTATTTATAATCTTAAGAAATGTCATGATACATCAACCCTCCTAAATATCTTATATTATCTATAAGATTTGATCCTCTAATTTCATGGTTATTCTTTGGTTCCGTGAGGGTTTAGATGAAAAAAAATTGCAAGGGCTGTAGTGCATTGAATATTGATCAAAAGAATAACCTAATATCATATCAAAACCTTAAAAATATCTATTTATGAATTTATTCTTCTTTTAATCTCGATGCTTTAATAAAAAATATTTTTGGTTGTCTCATAAATACTCGAAAATAATTGAATATAAATTGGCGATATCTCCACTTTCTAGACTCTCATTGAAACATTTTCTTCCCTAAAATTAGATGTTTTTTTTTAATAATTCAGATGTCAAATTTATTTTCCTAAATTACATGCATGAAGCTACAAGAATAGATCCAAAATAATTTTGACCCATTTTCCTTAGAAAAATATTACAAATATAAGTAAAAAGGATCTTCCTATTTGTTGGCTTGATGGGGCCTAGACCTAGGTTAAAATATGGTTGTGCGAACCAACAAAACCCACTATTATCGACCATTTTGGCAAGGAACTATTTGCGCGGACCGAAGTTTCAACTGAGGCAATATAGGGGGATGCTAGAAATAGGTTTTTTCATCCAGAGGGACAATGGACTGTGGTTTTAGGGCTTATCTTCCTTTCTATACTTGGCAGAGCTTCGTAGAGCATATATATTGAATATACAGTCATTGTTCAACAAATCTATTGAAATCACTTGCATAATGCATGATCTTACTTCTTCAAGCTTGAAACAATGTAAACAACCATAAAAATAACTACATTATAAAATTATAGATCTTGTTCCTTACTTAGCACAGATAAGCATAAATAACAATTAAAGTAAACACATCAATAGAAAAAAATATATATCTTCAAAAATCTTTCATTAACATTTAGATATTTCCCATACAACCAATTCCACCTTGCGCACTTAGCTCCAGGGGTATGCACACTTAGTTGCAAAATTTCTAAGGTCTTCGTGCACTCAATTGTAGGAACCTTTCCTCTAACCCAAAACCATAGACTAGATACTCAAAACAGATTTACATATAAATGCATCTCATCAATTTCATCCCAGAAAACTGCCTATGACTCCTATTCTAGACTGCTTATATAGATTTTACATTTACAATACCATGGTCTGAAAACCATCAGCGGAGTTCAACATTCACAAAATATTCACATCCCATTAAAAAATAAGGGGCTTTGACCAATCCCAAAGCATCTAAGACTCTAAATATAATTTTTCTTTGCGTGCTCCTCTCCTCGATCCACTGAGTCTTTCTTAGATTCTTTCTTCGAGGGGTACCATGTCCAACAGGCTCCCAACACAAAACTATCACTCATCCCGTGTCACAATGCTAGTGTGTCATCGATCTTTGCTTTGATACTGCTCAAGGTATCCTTCAGTGGTGGAATCACTTCAATGCACTGATTTTCAAAATCTCAAACTTTGTTGAGTAGCTTATCTATGACAGGCCTGACTTTCTTCTACTCAAATCCTCTATGTGCCTGGAATGGTGTTTTTAGCTTAGTTTCTATAGTTTGGGAGAGTTGTCTAGCCTCAGCTTCCCATGGCTTCATTTTGGCTGTAATTAGATTCTCCTTCATGCACAACTCATTGGCATGTTCTTGCAATAATTTACCCTCTGGGAGATGGGTATATTTTTGCATCGACACTAAGGATTTTTCCGTGACCTTAATCTGGTCCATCTACTCTAGCTTCTCTTGAACTTCTGATTCTATATTTTGCACTTGAGGGTCCTCCTGCAGTGAGGCCCATACATCCATGACATCTCCAAAATGTTCGTGCACTCCTAGATATCACATTCGATTTTTTCAATGGCAGCCTTGAGCTCTGTTGCACACTGCTCCCAATCCTCTAGTGGAGTGGCAGGCTGCAACTATATCTGCAACTTAACTATCTTCATTTGTAATTCTAGGCGCACTTCATCAACCTTGTATTTGGAGTCCTTTACTGTTGTCGTGAACTTGGCATTTTTTTCCTACGGTGCAACTGTAGCCTAAATTTGGAGCTCTAGTAGCTCGCTGCAATCCTTGGAGATGGCTTCCTCCAGCTTCTGTCTGTGCGTAGCCTCAACATCGCACTCTTGTACAACCATTTTCTTTTCTTTGAACATGCTATGTCTTTCCTCCTCGACCTCCTGAATAATTAATAAGCCATGTTGTTCTCTGATCTGCAGCTCTTCAGTCACGCCTTTGTGAAACTCATGCAATATCTGGAGAGGCAGCACAACAAGATTAGGTCAGTGAACTATGTTATCACCCTAGTAATTTCTCAATATTGTGGGCTTTTTGTTTTTAGTTTAAGAAAACTAGGGGTAACCACAAACCTACTTTGGAAATTTAGGATCTAGCCTTCCTAAATTTGAGAGAGGGCTCTCTCCTTATGATTTAACTTTATTTTTGTTTAATGTTTAAGGCTAGTTATGATAGAACAATTGATTTTGGTTTTGAATTGGTTTGGTGGGAAAAAATCACTTAAAGGTAAAATAAGGAGGAATCTACTTGACCATTGGGTTAATGGAGTCTAAGTCTAGATAGCAGTACTAGAAGGCAAGGACAAAAGGATGCAAATTCATTCAGGGCAAGATAGATAACCCTCCGAGCTTTGGGTAAAAGGTTTTTGGTGAAATGGTGAAGTCGAGACAAAGGGAAATGAAGGATCCTTGGATCCGAACAATAGAGGAAGGAGGGAGAAGTAAAACGAGAGTAGGAGCAGTTAAGAATTCCTAACACCAGAAATTAGTTGAAAACATTTAAATGGTAACTTAGTTAAGATAGGGAGCCATAAGCTAGTCCTGAAGTAATATTCCTAGTTACTCATTAAGAAAGAACAAACACATAATGAAATGAATGGAACTTCAGTAAATAAACAATGACAAGATAGATGCACTTTAATCTTTAACTTATCATGAGAATCCTGAATTATGATGTCCAATTAGCTTTTTCTAGTATGCTATTTTCGAAATCAACACATTTAGGCCTCCAATGTATCAACAAAAATCTATAGTGATCTTAGCAATTTTATTCCACACTAAACACTTCAAAGACTGAAGTATTTATACAAAATATTGTTTACAAAATATCCTAGAGAGATCTAGGAAAAACTCTAGGAAATATAAAATATCTTTACATATAAAGAGGGACAGCTGCTTAACAGTTTAGCAAGCTGTCCTCTTATCCAAAAAATATATAACAACTTAAACTAATCAAGGAGCCTTTATTGGCTAGCTGTCCTGTTTGCTGGAAAATTGGAAAATATCTTTATTGAAGTTATTTTGACTGACACTCTTCCTCCTGATACACTTTCACGCTATACTTTCATCCCGATACTCTTTGACTCTTCTTATTTACTCTTTTACTGTTGTAAAAAGAACATTTCCAACAGTAAAAATCCAGTGACTGTTTTTATTTTTCTGTTTAATTGTTTCACCTGTATTTTCTTCAATGTTTTCCCTTTTTACTGCTATATCAAATCTGTAAAAGTCTGCCATTGTTCAGCATCTGGTATTTTTACACTATTGAGTTTTCTGAAGTTTTCATCAGCATCAGTATACTTGGAAAATTTTGGTTTGATGACAAATAGATGTTTGATTCATTTTGAAGGAAAAATAAGCCTTCAATATATTGGAGAACAACTTTTCTTGTTGGAGAGCCCTGTGGCAGTGGCTTGTTGACCTGTTCTTTAGCATAATCCCTTATCCTTTTGTCATATTATTTTTATTCCATCAACTTCTCATTGAAGACATGAATATCTAGAATACCAGCTTGTCTTAGCATAGTGTATTTTTCTAAACACTTGGTTATAGAAATATTCAAGGCATCACATTTTTCTTTCAAATTTTTTATTAGAGTTTTCTTTGTCGGAACTTTCTTGATTTGAAATATTGTCTCTGTCCTATCTTGTATCTTTAATTCTTCAAGCTCTGTTCTATTTTTATTGTTCAAGAAAGTGATTAGCTTTAATGCTTGTGTTGGTTTATCTGCTAATTCTTCTGTTGTCTTTTGGATTTCCATTTGTGCTGCTAGAAGTAGGTCTCTTTGTTCATATATGATTTGGATTGATGGCCACTGAATATGTATAGCCTCAATTATATTGGTCCATAGATAATTTCTTATGTAAGAAATTTTTGCAGTGAAACTCAAGTCTTTTTGAAGGCTTTTAACTTGCTCTTCAAGTCTTTTGGCCCTTTTCACATAATTGTTGGCATTAATCAATGTTGTTTTGTTGGAAACTTCCATATTCTGAATAATTTTCTTCAAACTATTTATTTCATTAGTTTTCAATGTCATTTCCTCCATATCTTTTACTATCTGTCCTGCATCATTTGTCTGTTGTACCTGTGTGTTTGAAGAATATGTTGTTGATGTTGTGGCTAATTGTACTGGCACTACAGTTGCCAATAACTCTTTTGGTGCCAATTTTTCTCCCAAAGTGGAGGCCACAACTGTAGTGATTACAGGTATAACTGTAGGGATAATTGGATTTTCAGTTTCTTTGAAAATTTCCTTCTCTTTCATAAGTTTATCCAATTGTGTTTCCATTTCTTTGATTTGGGCAGTGAGTATGACAATCAATTGCATCATTTCATCTTTTTCTATTTATTCCTGAAGAATTTCCTTAGTCTGATGGTGCTCACTTTGAGGAAGCTTCAGCTGTTTCCTCAAGGTAGCAACGTCCTAATTTTTATTTTTAATCAATAATTTAGTAGTTGGAACATCTGAAGGGTCAACTCCCACCTGCAAAACTAAGTCTTTTAAGGCTTTTATCCGTAAATATTTGGCATACAAAGAGCCTTTGTCAAGTTTCATTTGGTTTTGCATGTTGATAATGGTATTATGAAAATTTGTCACAATCATGGATTTTGTCACCACAGTGGAATATAGCATCTCAGAGCTATGTCTGTGGAATTCTATTTGATCCAGTTCATGCACCTTTTCAATATCTACTTCAAATTCAACCTTTTTGTAGTCTGCCACTGTCTTAGGTGTTGAAGTAGTTGGTTGTAGATATGACATGATCATTTTATTTTTGGAGTAATCAAATGTTGTAAGTAACCTGCTTTGATTCCCTAGCTTCTGTTTGAGAAATTGAGAACAAATATCACTTTTGATTTCTTGATTTCTTTGTTTGATCTGTTTATATCTTTCTTTAATGTCCAAATCTTTTTCTTCTGTTGTTTGAGAAGAAGAAGCTTCCATACTAACCTATTTCTTAATCCTCTGAGAATCTAGTTCTTTGGTTGCTACTTGTTCCCTTTATATTTCTGTTAAAGTCTCTTTGATTATTTTAGTGGCCTCATCATTGCTGACTTCTAGTTCATTGGCATCTTCAACCTCAATAAATTTTTCTTTTTCAATAGTAGTGAGCTTGGGCCTTTTGTTATAGATGAGCTTGAATTTATTCTCTATAGTGGTCTCTGATGTATATGCTCCATAATCTCTGTCTCTTTTATTAGAATATTCTGGTAGTTTTGAAGTTACCACAACAAGTGTGGTATCCATTTTTCCTGTTGGTTGTTCATTTGCAGTTGTATCTATCAAAGTGTTTGCTCTCCATTTCGCCTGATTGGCATATTGTTCAACATCTGGCTCAGATTCATGTATGAAAGGAGGTAACTTACATTTAACCCTTATACTTCTTAGAAGACCTTGGGGGTCATAATTCCAAGGGAAACTGACTTGAAATTTAAGCTCTAACAATATTTTTTCTATCTCTTTATCAGCATTCCTATTATTCACTATGAAAGGACCAATCTTATTTTTCAATTTGAACTGGGTCTTCTTTTTGGAAGCCATGAAGTTAATGGCATTTGAATTCAAAACTTGTCTTAAGTATTCCAATGCAAAGACTCTGATAGTCAAATATTTGGGCAGTTTGTAAGGTTGGAGATTAGATCCAAAAATTCTCAATTCTGTGTGTTTCTCATATAAAAACCAATCTCCCATCTTGCATTGTTCTGCTAGCTACAAGATTTTCTTCATTTTCTCATTTATCCTTGGTTGATCTTCTTTTTATAGTAAACTCATTGCTGGTTGGAGAAACATATCTGAAAAATCTGAAAAAGTGAACTCACTTCTTTCTTTCCTTGGTAGAGTAGTCCAGAAAACAATGGATAGAAGTTGGCCCTCTACATCCATTTTTTGTAATGCCATTGGAAACCTGTCACATTGAAAATATAAGAACAAGTGAAATAAATATGAAGAATATATGAATACCACTTCAGTGGGTAACTTGGTCAACTGGTGATGAATAGAATCATATATAAACCTGGCAAAGTAAAAAATCATAGCAGGAGGCTCACCAGGAGATAAAGTGGATAAAAACCCAAGGAAGGATTCATCAGTGAACTCATCAGTGAAGTAACCTAATATGAAGGATAACATTGAAATCATTTGCCTAGAACCCTCAAGAAACTTGGAAGTAGAGTATGGAGGATTTACTTTTGGAATGTCTACATAACAAGGCATGAAAGTCTGGAAAATATTAAATCTCTTGGGGAAATCTAACCCTAGGTACAATTGAGTGAATGGTTCAATTGAAAGGGGCACCACCTTAGGGTCAAACTGTAACTGAAAAATTTCATTAATAGACTCTACAGTGATAGAAAAAAGAATTTCCCTGTCTACATTCACAATTTCTCTTTGGTTTCGAACATCATACTTTTGGAACAATCTTATCAGGTCTTGACCAGGGTGTATTAAAGGGACTACATACTTGGGTAAATGTATATCTCAGACAACCATGTCATATTTATCTATGAACTTCTCATAACACCAATTGTGAGCTTCTAATAGGTTGAATTATACTAGAGGGTCTGCAATTTTATAATCCAAATCAGTTAAGGGGATAAGTTCTTCATTAGACACTAGTGGTTGAAGGGGATTAACAGACACAGTGGTTTTTGCAGTGAGTGTAGGAGTAGATTTTAGGGATTTTTTTACTTCAGACTTAGGAGGTTTGGATCCTCCAGCTTTCGGTGTCACTTGCTTCTTGGTCATTTTTCAAATAACTAAAGCAAGATTAAACAGTTTGCAGTAGTTGTATTTGTTTAACACAGGATAATTTGAACAATTTTTGGACAAAGATAGCTTCAGTGACTGTTTTAATGCTCAATCGGGAATCTGGGACACAGGCAATAGGTTTAAGACAGAAAACAAAGGATTTTTGAATGACTATGACTGTAAAAGAGGTTTTTTAGGTATTCTGTGGGTTCTAAAACCTTTTTGAGCCGTGGAATTGATCTTTCAGGGGTTTTAGATTAAGGATTTGGCTTTTAATGAAGCTTTTATGAATCAGAGAATTTTGGAGAAATTTTGCGAGGGTTTGCCCTATTTTTTGAATGTTTTGGACACATTTGGATGGACCAATTCACCAATGGTAGCTCAATTAGTTCAGGTGAGGGTTTAAATTATGAAATTTTGCAAGCTAGATTTTGAGAAAATACCTTTTTTGCAAGTATTTTGATAGTCGGAGGGGTTTCTGTAACTCGTTGTAGTTAAATTTGAGCTTTGCTTCGGCTTATTGGTGAATCAAATGGCTTCCCCAGTCTTCAAATGAAAATCAGTGGTAAAATCTGGGTTTTTAATGAAAGATTAGTAAATAGGGTCTTGAAACAGCTAAATACAGTCAAGCAGAGCTCTTCTTACAGTTTGAATGCGTGAATAAACAATGAAAATAGTGTATCAAAGGTTTTAACATTTGATATTGGTCACCATTAATGCATTAAATGGCTATCTCATCAAAAGCAGGAGCGGTTTCTGTTTTCGAATGCAAAAAAAGGAAATGGTTTTCCCGTTGATAATGGGTAGTAAGTGGTTTTAACTAAATTGAACGCGACGCAATAAAAATGTGACACGTCACTAGAGGTGGAAATGAGAAAACCACCCATTTCACACTTGATTTTTGTTTGGGGTGAGATATTGGTTTGCGAGCGTGAAACTCATCGTCGGGCGTTGGATTTGGAGCACGGGATTGAACGGTTGGGATTAAAAGGAAAGCAGCGGTGAAAAGGTTGGGTAGGGCCCGGTTGACCTATACGATGGCGCATGTAAAAAATTTATATATATACGTTTATAACCAAAGTTTTTATCGAAATTTTTTATGTATAGAAGGATTCTATACATATTTTTCGAAAGGGGTTTAATGTGGATGTCAAAATAGAGCTTATATATATGGTTAAAAATTGCACGTGAGGTGGAGTAAGTTGGTAATTATATTCCAAAGGCCTGGGGGTTGATTTTTTGTTTGTTTCCAAAGACATAAGATACGTCCAAACATTATATTTACATTTTTATTTTATTATATAGTTTTAGACCTTTTGAAGGGTCTACAACCATAGGGGGCGAGATATTTAGTTAAAGGTAGTTTTAGACCAAAAGGGTATAATTTGGGATTTTATTTCAGCACGTGGATAATAATTTTGGCCTAAAATCTTATAATAGTGGGCTTAAAAGGATATTAATATAAAGGAGAATTAATTAATAGGAAAAAGGTCATTTTAGGGATTTAATACATAGATTAGAAGTTAATATGACAAGGGACAATGTAATACATCAAAAGACAATTATATAACTAAGTAAAGTGAAAAATTTAAAGTGAAGCTTTTATCATTTATATTTTCATCACTTTTAACTTAGGATATAATGTTTTTGAGGGTTTTTATGATTTTATGAATGGAGGGAGTTAGTCAAATGGGGAATTTCATATTTCATTAAGTAGAAAAGGTGCTTACTTATGAAATTGAATAGTAATGAGTGCATGAAGGGTAAATGATGATAATTAGGGATTTAATATAGGAATTCAAAACTTTTAACTTATCAGTCATTGAGTCTTGGGTCCAGCCCCAACAGAAGTCAGAGAAATGCTCTGAGCCTCTTTGACTGAAAGTCTAGAATGAAAAATAATTATAGGGGAGGGGAAATTAGTTATTTTTTCCCAGTGATAAGTATTTACATGCTTTTCCCACTTCTTTATACCTACCCAAATTTAATCTAACATTTTTTCTTCAATTTTTTAGGTGCATTTGAGCTAGCAACCTTGAACATTTTTTCTTTTCAAAGCATAAAAACTATCTAAATCTACCTTATATCATCCGATGGCTTAGATTAAACTAATGAGCTCCTCTTTATTCTCTACCTATCTACTAATTAGTCAGGATTAAATTGTCTAACTAATATTTCTTCACTATTCTACAACAATAAAATTGAAATCATGAAAATTCAAGTTTAAGCAGTTCAACTCATCACGGATTATGGCATTTATTAACACTCTGCGATAATCATTAGTAACAAAGTAAAAAGTGGTGGCATTTGGACTTGCACACTTTCAAGTTTTATTTCTTTTTCTTTTGGGGTCTATATTTTTTCTAAGTCCTTTGATCTTTCTTTTAGGACTTTACCCTCTTTTTTATTTTTTTATATTATTTTTTTATTATTTCTTACAAAGTATGGGAAAAAAACTTGCAGAAAGAAAGGTATGTACATATTTTACAAGATTATCATAATTCAATTCCAAATTATGAATCTTATACTTTATAGGACCCTAACACACTGCCTGCTTCATCTTCTCTGCAATATCAAAACTTCATGTTCTCGCAGGGATCAACAACAAGTGGGTATCAGTGGTTAGCTCCATTTAATGCATTGATGTGCTTGCACCTGTGTGTGTGCCCCACTCACTTGAGTCACACTTGCTTGCAACCCACTCACTTGACTCACGCTCTCACTCGCTTGACTCACGCTCTCCTGAACGGAGCTCATTTGAACTTGCAAGTATTCTAGGACCTTATGGACTTCTACCAATGCCTTCTTGAACTGATCTTTAATATTACCCCATAAGTGCTCCATGGTGTTCTTGAAAGTATCTCCTATTTCGTTAAGGTCCCCCTCAATGAGGACCATTGCGTCCGGCCCGATGAACCTATCAGACACCACATTCTTCCTCGCACTTCCCTTCTGTGGCTATCATCTTTTAGTATTAAAAGGGGAGGGGGGATAATTGGATCTATAATTGTGCCATCACCCTGAGCATCACCCCCTTCTGTTTTAAGAGTTCCCATCTTTGTCCTAATTTTCATTGTTGTCTTTGTTTTAGACACGAATGTAACTTTCTTTTGTAGTTTTCGATGTCCTTTCCCATATTTGTAGGGGAATTCACACCGCTTGTCCTTTCCTACTCCACACCTTCAGTAAGCATAGTTAACCAATCGCTCGGCCATTCACGGATGAAGGCTTCAATATACTCTTCTTTGACTAGGTACGACAGCTTGTACCAGACCCCAGCGAGGTCCTTCTTCGTTTGAATATGAATGTGGTGGAAATTTTCTTTGAACTCCATGATATGTCGATATTGGTTCATAATACTTGGTGATAGGCGGGGCTTTTGGCTAATCCGGTGCACAAACTCATTTCGAATCCAACACAAAAAAAATTGTTCGCCATGACCTTGGTTTTCTCCTTTGAATGCCATAGCGAGGCATATCTAGCAACCTCGCACAGGTCTGGGTCTGCAACGGAGAACTACAACTCCTCGGGCTCCCTCCAAGCCATGAATGTAATGAGGAGCAAGAGCTATGCGTGGTGGATTTTCTTTCCCTCTTCTTGAGATTCTCTGCAATTTCTGAGGAACTCGCTACATAGATAACCTGCCCAATTATAAACTACGCCTTTGGCACACTCCTCAGCCAAGGATATTACTAGTGCAGAAACCTCCTCTGTGCGGCTCTTTCTCATAATTTTCCCAGATAAAATATGTGCTGAAAAACACACTGATATATCAGATATTGATTTAACTGAATAACCCCGGGTTCCCTTCGTCAGACTGAAATATTTCGTCATCTAGTCTGCAAGTTGCTTGTCTTGATATTTTCCCAGAAATTCTTCTGTGGGGTCTAAGTTGAGACAAAAAAGGTCATTAATCTTCCTTATTATCATCACACCAATAGGTATCTTCTTCCCTATCCACAAGAAGTCATTATGCACTAATACCAACAGTTGGCGTACACAAATAGTGTTAATTATACTTCACCCAAGATGTGGCACATACAACATGTTGAGTATCCTTGCAACCTGGATACCAGCTACCCACTTCATTGGCTCTAATATTGTGACTCCACCTTCATAGGTTTGTTAGTGCATATATTGGCTTGCCTTGAACTTTGGGTATTTACTGTGATCGTTTAAGTCCCAATCATCCATACGTAGCTGGAGCACCTTGCCCAATAAATCCCATTTGTATTTGGAATAAATGGTGTAAATATATAGTATTCAAATGCATCTAGATCATTTGTCAGCTTCTTAACATCCGGCTTCCATGGCAGAATATACAGAGGCAACCTAGAGATAGGTTCTGCCTCCTTGGAATTAATTTCCTCAGGTGTGAATTCTTCTTCGTCGAACTCTTCAATCTCAGTAGCCTTTTTCTACCGATCTTGGTCCCCCTTACTCCACTGTTCTTTAGGTATTTTCTTCTAGGGCGATGATATTAACACCAACTTCTTCGACTTTTAATATGGCATTGCACTCCCAGTAATCTACTTTCTGGGCGACCTCAGCCCTGTGATTGTTGCTGGAAATGTAGCCTTCATTATGCTTTATAGACCTGGTCTAATTGTATGTCAGAGCCCTTCCTTGATCAAAGCTTCTTGAAACACTTCGAAACTACAATAAGACATGCAATAGCTCGCTCGACGCTCTTGTAGACACCAACTCTTACTTATAAATATTAGCGCGCAAAGTGTTCAAATGGGTAGCAGGATGACTGATTTATGGCGAAATTCAAATTAAAAATTCATCATCCCCTTCAGATATGCCCCATAAATGTAGATTTAGTAGTAGATCTCCCTAAATATGCCCATTAAATGCATCCCTCCCGCTCCTTTTAACGACCAAGTTGTTTGCCAATCAATTTTTACTATTCTAATAGTCACTTTTTGGATGAACTTCGCCATACTCACCCATTCGTTGTAGTCCTGCCTCCCTTGGTGTAGTTTCCTACATTTGCGCCATCTCCATACATAACGTGCAGTGCTCTGAACTCGACGAATCATATTTTTGGCATCATAGTTTATAGTCCCCTACTCTCTCCAAATTAACCCCCCTAACACAGGCTTGTTGAGCGGGAATTTTAAGGCAAAATAATTGTAACCTTCTTGGGCTTGTTCCAACTGCACAGCCTAATCAGGCTATACCATAGTCCTTGGCTTAGCAGTCATTCAAGAAACTCTTGCTTTGACTTCTTGAAGGAATTCATTGATATACTCCCAACCATCTGCGAAGCCATAGGTCAATAATAAACTCTTAGCCATTGCATACCAATCTATAGTGCCATGGCACATCTTTGTTTCCAGATACCACTACTGAGATAAAATTTCCATGGAATGAAAGAACATATGCACCCACTCCTGTTGAGGTTATTCACCCCATGTTATGATTCAACAAGATAAACTTTTGTGCGGATCACCCTAACCATAATACTTCTCCATGATTCTAGTGTCTACATGGCCAAACCTCCTAAGCCTTACTAGTTCGCAAAACTCCTTCCATCCTCTTAAGCTTTCTCTATGCGCACCCCACCATCGGGCTGGAGTGGACCTCAATGAAAAGTCCAATTCTTCATACCTTTGTGCATCCAATACCTTCTTCTCAAATTCTTCCAGAAATAAGACAACATTTCTCGTTCCATCAAAAAATGGCAAGTCACGCACCTCTGATGTGACACTATGAGGTGATTTAGTAACTTTGTAAATTTCCTAGTAGTTATTTCATGCAAGCAATTCTGCCAATGCTGCAATTCTTCATCGAATTCTGAAATGCAATAACTGTTGCGGTCCAAACATATTATGGCATCCGTGGTGGGTTTAATATAGTATTCATCCTGTATAGTAATATTATAAATTTGATCAATATCAGCATCCACATATTCATGTTGGATAGGCTCTGCATAACTTGCACCTTCAGAGGGAGCCAATGGCACAAAAACCCTACTACCATTCCTTTCAAATATCATCTTCCTATTCTTCAGGTTGCTTATAGAATCCATGTCATAAGGGAAATAAAATGATAGCAACGTAGGATAGGGATTTTTATTTTCAACAATCTCAATAGCTTCAAAGTTGGATAACACACTTGCTCCATTAATATCTATGATGAAGCCTGCAATTGGCCCATTGGAATGATATTTTTTTGATTTTACATCCTCAGCAGAATCGACGACCATTGCAGCTTATCTCTTCCCATCTGTTCCCATTTATTTTTTTGTAAAACATTGGCATCTGAGCCAATATTGAGAATGGCTTGATCCATCTCATAATATCTGATTTGCGTAGTTAACCACATCTCTCGGTCGGTTCTCTCCTTATTTTTGTACACTTTATTTACTGCGCAATGTCCCAATCATAGATCTTCCTTGCTAGTGCAGTTATCTATCAGCTCCTGCAACCCTTCTACAGCCTTCTAATCCCTTAGCAATTTCATAAAATTTTGCAAAAAAGAGGTTAAGATGGAATTATCAGCTTCCTTCACTTCAGTAAGGCTCCTCAGGATTATTCTTTAGCAGAAACAATTGTCTCGGCACGGTTGATTTTGAAGCTCTGAAAGTCATAAATGTCTTCTTCAGTTCCATATATGTATCTTTCTCGTGCTATATATTGAACCCAACATTCTTATCTTCATTTTTCCTGACCCATGTCTCCATGATAAGGTGCTTTCCTTTTGTGGAGTATTCTCTAGTATTCACACCACTGCACATTACTATGTTAACGCTTGGATCTGGTCATACCAAACCCCCTCATATTCCTAATTGAACCCAACATTTTAAGGCCATCGGGCCGGGAAGCATACTTAAATATAGTCAACTAGGAAGATTAGAAAACACATAAAAAAAATACAAAAATAACAAACAAAACATAAAAACAAAAACACTTTTTTTTTCTTCATGTTTAGACATAGAAATTAGAAGCTAGACCCCAAAACAAAATCCCCAAAGATTAAAAAGAATACTCGCTACCTACAAAATCCATTTAAAAAAAAAATCTACAAAACATGATGTTAAATAATTCATTTAGAGAAGGAGACAAGTGCCACAAGGATCTTCTAACCTACAATTCCTCTTAACTAGAATTGATCAGAATGATCACTAGGGATGAATCTTCATTTCAGAAGTTATAAGAGGAACAAAGCATCCATGAATGGGATCCACAAGAAGAAAAGTTAGAATCTTCTTCTAGTTGTCTTTGAGGTGAATGAGTCATGGATCACATGCAATGAAGATGAAACATTAGAACCCGAAATTGAAGAATTTATAGCATGTATATCAAAATATCCCTTGTGTATTCAAGATTTTGAACAAGTGCCACAAGAATAACTTTGTGATATGACAACTAAGGATATCCAAGCAAACATATATAATCTTAAAACTTGGTTTCAACTAGTCATTAGGCCACAACGCCACTCCATTTTTCAATGTTCCTTAGCATCAAATCTTTATGATCAAATAAATTTTCATGTCCAAACATTCATTAAAGAATATTTTTCGAACCTAGATATGAGTTATTGGAAATTCTCTTATACTTGAGAGAATGACTTATTTTTCTACAATAGAGGAGGTAGGATATTATTTTTAGTTTCGAATAAATATGCTCTACATCGGCGTTTTCACACGATCTCGAGGATCAGAAAGTAGGATCTCTATAAACGTTTCCAATAATGAATAAATTGAGAATTTGCAACATGATTAATCAATTTCATCTTTAAATCCCAAATAAGTTTGTCTCCATTTGCTAAAAAATTTCGTTAATATCAATAAAATTTTCTAAGTTGTTAGAGATACAATAAAATTTAATTTCTTTCTAAATTTTAGTTTTTAAAATCAATAAAATGCAACAAAAAATGCAAACTCATTTATATATTTATACATTATATATATATATATATAAACACAAAAGACAAGACAAAACAAAAAAAAAACATAAAAAAATTTAACAAAAAAAAAAATAAAAAAACCAAACATAAAATATAACAAAACACATTATTTAAAAAAAAAAAAAAAGAAGAGAAGCGAAGCCAACGAATAATGCATAACTCACATTGTCGAGAGAACACAAATAGTAAATCACCCATAAATAATACATAACCTACATTTAAAGAAGAAAATGCATTGTATATGCGAAAATAAAAACCGAAGGGTTCAAATGTTTAACGGCGAAGAGGTCAACACAAAATTGTAGGTCCACGCAGACTCCATTGATGGGCCTCGGCATTGTTCCAACCTGAAAATAATCGACGTACGATTTCAACGCAATTGTTATTTCCACTTAGATTTTCGCCGCTTGAAAAAAACCTGCAATAAAAATGAGCTAAGCTGCGAGCAACACAAAATTATTAAATTGTTGTTTTAAATATCGAACGGTACAAATTTGGATTAAATACAACCACCGTAACATTTGTTTAACAATCCGTTCAGTTTGGCGTCATTATCGTTTCGTTAATATTGTGGGGCATGAAATCATGGAAGAGATCTCCCTTTTGTACGCAGAATGAGGAGGAGATCACGCCTATCTTAGTTCGAAATCCAATTCAAGATCGAGATGCAATATGCGCGGATTTATTTATAGATCGAGTGTAAATACCAGTCCCTATAGCAGTTTAAGCACCACGGGAAGAAGCAAGGGAAGCCTCTGTAGTTAATAATAAGTCTATGGAAGAAGCGGTGGTTAAACACCCGATATAAGTTCAAGCAGCAGTTCGAGATATTATAGTGAAAGCTCCGATTATAACCTGTAGCATCCTTTCATCTTCGAGTGTCGATTTGAGATCCTTCCGTGTCTCACTTATATATCGCTCTCCATGCCTGTTTACAAGGGAACGACAATAGTAGTTAAAGATCATTGTTCACAGTATCATGAGGAATTGGACGGAAGCGAACGTTGAAAGATATAGTTAATAGTGGGAACCTCTATGAAAGTGCGTCATGATCTAGATCCGTTCAGTGCGTATCCCGATGTGGATTCAGTTGACAAGTAACAGTCCCGGTCCTTTTAGTAAAGGATTTATATTGATATCCTTTTTCTGTTATATTTCCGAGGCTAGAGCGCGTAAGCCACCATTTACAGTAGGATCCAACGCACAACGTTCGAATCTCCATATAATGTACTTTTGATTCATGGAAACCATGAAGTTGTTGACATCAATGCATTATTTGGCTTTCGTATTGAGTGCATTGAACTTCTGGGTGAGAAGGAAGGAATATGAGTGTGGCAGCGTATCAATCAGTTATTCAATTGGCCGTCCCTAGTTGCTTTGATAGAGAATAAAATTATTTGATTGTATGGTGGGATTGGTAGGTCAATCAACCATGTTGAGCAGATTGAAAATTTGCAACATCCTATTACTATGGAAACTGGATCTATTGTTCTCATGGATTTGCTATGGTCTGATCCAATGGAAAATGACAGGGTTGAAGGTTTAACGACCTAATGTTAGGCGAGCCTTATTTCATTTGTCTTCAGCTGTCATAGGCCATTAATGCGGCCGGGGGCGATAGCTCGTCGATTAAAGGTGTAGATCATCGTGCGGCGGGCATGTTCAACCGCGTGTGGAGCTGTGCGGCTAGTAAGGCTGCAGCCCAAATGTTAGAGGCAGGTGCCTAGTGACTTTTGGACCGAGATCGAGTGATGGAGTTCTGCAAAAAAACAGTTGCGGCTTATTATACAAGCACATGAGTGTGTTCATGGATGGATTTGAGCGTTTTCTCAAGACATTTAATCACTCTCTTCTCGGCCACAAAATATTGTGGAAGCGCAAACAAAAAAGGTGTGATCTTAGTGCGGTAGGAACCTTGTGGTGGTTTTGATTGATCATTTTCTTCCTCGGAAAGAACATCAATGAGGCATGCGAAGGTCATATGGAGGACACGTGGTGTAAGAAATTTCTTCAAGATTAATTATCCACCGAGACTATCCTGGTCACATACTATTTTAGCTTCATACATAACACATAATCTCTTCCACTCAACCAACTCAGATCATCACACATGCGGAAATAAAATCAAGCGATAACACATCAAATCATCATACACATTAACACAGTATGTATGGGGAAAGCTTATAGCTGAAAACCCCGCAGCTATTGTGTATATTATAATGGAGAAATCATGTAACAACTCAGTATAATACTCCTCACAAGTACTCGGTACTTTCTCATGAAGTTACACACAAACTAGCTTGGTTTTGAACATGTTACTGGTTCAAAACTCACCACTAATTTCCTTGCCTCTATTGTGTGTTTCAATGCTATGGGATGGCCTCTTTATATAGATAAACCACCAGCCTGAACTGCGCAATCATCATGGGCTTACTCCTCCTATCTGTGTGTTGCAAATAGCAACAGTATAGTCACAACTGATAGCTAGCTCCACCCTTTCATCTACCTCTTTCACTGGTCTCCACTGAACTGATCATGCACTGTAGTGAACTGATGTGTTCTTGAGTTGAATAATGAGTTACTAATTAATGAATTAAATAATATTTAATTCACTCCACTCATAACTAATTGATTAGCTAGTTAAGCTAATCTCAACTAGTTCAACTAAAATAAACAGAACACAACTCCACTAGCTGTCTCATTAACTCCACCAAACTTCTGCCACTGAAGTCCTAACTGAAGTCAGCCATGCATGATGCCATCAAACCCTTGGGAATAGCGTAATTCCTCTGTCAGATGCATGAGCCACTTCTGTAGCTCGAACTGAAGTGCTCCAAGAGAGTAAACTGTTGTTTAGAGTCCAAATATTATTAAGGGTAAATAATATTTGACTTCCCTATTTTTAGGAGAGGCAGTCTAAAATAGACTTCGACCTCTTCGACCTATAGGTCACAAAAATAGAGTCCCATATATTTTTACCAACATGACCAATGCTCCAAGAATCTCAAACTGGAATCCCCGAACCATGCTCCATATGTCTAAAAATAGACATAGTCTAAAAATAGAATTTGCGCCAGAATTTGCCTGCGGGCCCACTTAGTGAAAGCGACTTCATTTCACTAAGCTCCATCATCTTGCTGCATTTTCAACACTCCCTCTCAGCAAGATATGGATTATCTGCAACCCCTATCCTGCCTCTGTGGAATTCAAAATTGCTCCTGGTGAGCGCCTTCGTCAGGATGTCGGCATCCTGATCCTCCGTGGGAACATATGAAAGCATCATGATTCTCCGCTGAACACAATCTCTGATATGATGGTACCTGATGTCAATGTGTTTGGACCTATCATGAAATACTGGATTAGCCGAGAGCTTGATGCAGCTCTGGTTATCACAGTAGATCACTGTAGGCTCCAAATGCAACCTGAACAAACCTGCGAGGATCTTCCTCATCAAATAGCCTCACATGCAGCCAAGCTGTTTGCCCGCACTGTACTCCGACCTCTGGATGAAGCTGAGTGCCACGGATCCTGCGCTTCATCTTGTACCCGGGAGCGCCCATGTCCCGACCCAATGCAGCTCGAGATGTGCTCTGCGAGTGCCAGTGGGCTCCTGCCCAATGCCGCATGTTGAACTGGCTTACTGATTCCATCCTCTATGCAGCTACCATAGACCATATCCGTGTGCCTCTAAGATAACGCAATACATGCTTGCCTTCCTTCCAGAAGAGCTTGGTAGGCTTAACCATATCTTGCGAAATCTGGTTAACAGCATAGCATATATCGGGTTGTGTATTGACCAGATACATAAGCGACCCCACCAACTGTCGATAGACAGTGGCATCCACTACCTCCGCTGAAGTAGCATCCTCCTTCCTCCAACCACCGGAAGAGGAGTGTCAAAAGGCTTGCAGCCTTGCATGTTGAACCTCTCTAGAATCTCCCGGGCATACTTGCCCTGAGAAAAAAACAGTCCTCCGCTGCACTGCCAAATCTCCAATCCCAGGAAATAATGAAGGATGCCCAAGTCCTTCATCTCAAACTCTCGTGCAAGATCCTCCTTGCATGAAAGTATCAACTGCTCATCGCCAGTCAAAATCAGATCATCTACATACGGTACGATGATCAACAGCTTCCCCTCCACCACAATCTGGTACAGGTTTGGATCCGCCTCACTCTTGGAGAATCCAAGCCCGGTGAAGTAGCTGTCTATCCGAGTGTACCAAGCACGAGGTGCTTGCTTCAGCCCATACAGTGCTCTCTTTAGTCGGCACACATGCGACTCACTGCTGAAGATCTCAAAACCTTCAGGCTGCTCTATGTACACCTCTTCCTCAATAACTCCATTGAGGAACGCAGTCTTCACATCCATCTGATGAATGTGCCACCCCATCTGCGCTGAGAGAGCAAGGATCATTCGTATGGAAGAGTACCTTGCGACAGGTGCAAAAGTCTCCTCATAGTCAATCCCCTCGATCTGTGAGAAGCCACGGGCGACAAATCTCGCCTTGTACTTCTCCACACTCCCGTCAGCCGCCTGCTTCACCTTGTAGATCCATCGCGAACCCACCACTGATTTTCCCCCCGGTCTTGGGACAATCTCCCATGCACTGTTCCTGATGATCGAATCATATTCTTCGATCATGGCATCAACCCATGCGGGTTCCTCCACAGCTTCCTCAAAAGAGGATGGCTCCGTCACAACACATTGACTCACAAGAGCCATGTATCCAGTGTACCGATCCGGTGATTGTCTCTGTCTGCGCTGTGCTGTAGGTGGTCCTACAACCTTCTCTGCATCTCGAGCCAGTCGCTTAGCTTCTGTAGTGTGCATGCGCCCTTTGATGGTTGGCGCTGCATGGGTGGTTTCTTCCACCTCCTGAACCTCCTCTTGTGGCTGATCCACATCCGGAAGCTCCTCCTTAGGAACTAACAGCTCCTCATCTGCATGCAAGTGTAGCTCCCTCTCAAGCGAACACTGCATGGCTTTCTCCTCCTGAAATTTTATATCCAGTCGCACAACAGTCTTGCGACTGTCTGACAAATACACCCGATAGTTGTGAGGTGTATCAGTGTACCCCACAAATATTCCAACCTCAGCAATTGGATCCAGCTTCCTTCTCACATCCTTCGTCACATGCATGTAGACAGGAGAACCAAAAATCCGCAAATGGGAAATATCAGGCCTCTTGCCAGAATAAGCCTCCTCTGGTGTACTCATGCCAAGAACCTTGTGAGGAAAACGGTTATGCACATACACTGATGTATTGCATGCCTCAGCCCACAAGTGAAGGGATAGGCCCTGATCATGCAACATCGCCCGTGCAGCACCCACGATCGTTCTGTTCTTCCGCTCAGCCACCCCGTTCTGCTGTGGGTTATGGGGTGCGATGAGCTCTCTCAGAATCCCTTCTGCGCTGCAGAACTCCTTGAATTCAGCCGAGATGAATTCACCACCGTTATCACTCCTTAGAG
This sequence comes from Pinus albicaulis, assembly GCA_034641835.2. Lineage (NCBI taxonomy): Eukaryota > Viridiplantae > Streptophyta > Pinopsida > Pinales > Pinaceae > Pinus > Pinus albicaulis. The sequence continues at coordinate 70,858 of JAXQQM020092456.1, forward strand.
CAATCACCTTCTTCCCCGACTCCTTCTCGACCAGTGCTTTAAACTCACAGAACTTCGCGAATGTATCGCTCTTCTTCTGCATGAAGAAGATCCAGCATTTTCGAGAGAAATCATCAACAAAGATCACATAATACTTGTGCTTTGCTGTCGAAGCAACTGAGAAAGGACCACACACGTCTGTGTGAACTCTCTCAAGGATCGTCGTGGCGCGACTATCCTTCTCGTGAAAGGTGGCTTTCACATACTTCTCCAAGGTACACCCCTTGCACTGATCTGACTGCGCAAGAGTGCCCTTAGGAAGCCCAGTAGAAATCTGCTGCAGGATCTTCAAAGCTCCATGGTGAAGGTGGCCCAATCTCCTGTGCCACAGTTCGCCCTCATCATCCCGACTCACCACTTCTCCCGCCTTGCATGCCATAGCTGCGCAGCCATCTACCTGCAACTGATAAAGGTTCTTGGTTCGAACCCCTATCTTCCGGGTCTCTCCAGTAGTCTTACTGCGCATGAAGGCTTTTCCTTCGCTGAAGACCACATCATACCCCTTATCCTCCAACATCGCCACAGAGATCAAGTTATTCTTCAATCCAGGTACATGCATGACATCCTTCAAGACAAAGGGTTTACCAGACTCCCTCTGAAAGGATATGGTACCGATACCAGTCGCACTGTATCTACCATCATCACCCATCTCGATGTGCACACCCAAATCTTTGTCCTCTAGATCTGAGAACAAATCCCGATCTCCCGTCATATGAAATGACGCACCGCTATCCAAGAACCATACTGATCCCATCACACTTGAAACCAAGCATGCAATCGGTGAAAAGTCAAGCTCGAACTGTGAAGCCAAAGCTTCTCCATCTGCAGATCTTCCCGCTTGCTTGTTCTTCTTCTTCTTTGGAAAATTGGTAGCATAATGTCCGTGATCATGGCAGTGAAAACACTTCACTTTTTCCATATCCTGCTTCTTGCCCTTTGCACCAGAATGAGAGGTTTTCTTACCCTTCCCCTTCTTTTCTTTGGCAACCAAAGCGCAGTTTTCTTCATCAACTCCCTTTGATGAAGATCCATCTCGAGTAGTCCTCCTTATCTCCTCCTGCATGAGATCCGCCCAAAGGCGCTCCCATCCCGGCAGCTTCTCCCGACCATTGACACTATCTTGATATGAGTGGCAAGCCTTCGGAAGAGCAAGGAGAGCCAGGTCGACCATGTCCTCGTCTTCGACAGTCACCCCCACACTTCCGAGCTCATCTCTGCACTGAGTGAACTTCGTGAGGTATCTGGCGATACTGTCGCCTTTCTCCATCTTGATGTTCCTGAGCTTATCTTTGAGCGCCAGCTTCCTTTGGTCACTCTTACTCTGGAATAGATCCGTCAAAGCTTTCCACATTAAATATGGAGTAGCCTTTCCATGCAGGCTGGATACAATATGATCCTTGACGCCCTCCAACGGGATCCTTCGACATTTCGCCATCTTCTTTTGCCATGCTTCGACTTCAGCAGGATCAGTGGGCTTTTGGACATCCGTATCTACGAACTCCTTCAGACCATTATCTTCTAATAATGCCTCCATGCGATCCTTCCATGCAACATAATTCGAATTGCCTTCAAGAGCATATTCGAGTCGCAAACCGTTGAAAGACATTTTCAACACTGGCACCAAGAAAACAAAACTGCTGCAAAATTTCGAATTCCACCTCAAAGCTCAACCACTCTAGATCGTGAGAACAAATTATTTCTAGCACAGAGATCGACTGCAAGGGGCATTTACCAGACCTTTCACTTTCCGAAGAAAGATGAATCCGGAGGCTACCTGGCCCGCATGCAGACTTTGTCTACCGAAATAAGTTTGTAATCACTGTGATGATCAATCTAAGCTTCAATAGCTCCGATACCATGTAGAAATTTGTTGAATAATGATTAATTATCCACCGAGACTATCCTGATCACATACAATTCGAATTTATATGCAACACATAATCTCTTCCACTTAGATCAACTCAGATCATCACACATGCGGAAATAAAATCAAGCGATAACACATCAAATCATCATACACATTAACACAGTATGTATGGGGAAAGCTTATAGCTGAAAACCCCACAGCTATTGTGTATATTATAATGGATAAATCAAGTAACAACTCAGTACAATACTCCTCACAAGTACTCAGTACTTTCTCATGAAGTTACTCACAACTAGCTCAGTTTTGAACAGGTTACTGGTTCAAAACTCACCACTAATTGCCTTGCCTCTATTGCTTGTTTCAATGCTATGGGATGGCCTCTTTATATAGATAAACCACCAGCCTGAACTGCGCAATCCTCATGGGCTTACTCCACCTATCTTTGTGTTGCAAATAGCAACAGTATAGTCACAACTGATAGCTAACTCCACCCTTTCATCTACCTCTTTCACTGGTCTCCACTGAACTGATCATGCACTGTAGTGAACTGATGTGTTCATGAGTTGAATAATGAGTTACTAATTAATGAATTAAATAATATTTAATTCACTCCACTCATAACTAATTGATTAGCTAGTTAAACTAATCTCAACTAGTTCAACTAAAATAAACAGAACACAACTCCACTATTTGTCTCATTAACTCCTCCAAACTTCTGCCACTGAAGTCCAACTGAAGTCAACCATGCATGATGCCATCAAACCCTTGGGAACCATGTGATTCCTCTGTCAGATGCATGAGCCACCTCTGCAGCTCGAACTGAAGTGCTCCAAGAGAATAAACTGCTGTTTATAGTCTAAATATTATTAAGGGTAAATAATATTTGACTTCCCTGTTTTAAGGAGAGGCAGTCTAAAAATAGACTTCGACCTCTTTGACCTCAAAACAGAGTCTCATCTATTTTTACCAACATGACACATACTTCAAGAATCTCAAACTGGAATCCCCGAACCATGCTCCATATGTCTAAAAATAGACATAGTCTAAAAATAGATTTCTTGAAGGGTACCTGTGAGCCCACTTGAACGAGCGACTTCAGAGTACCACTAAAGCTCCATCATCTTCTTGCATTCTCAGACACATGGATGCAGGAGCTCAATGTTCAAAGACCACCAACACCAACAAGAGTTCATTCAAGGCTTCAAATGGTGGGGTTCTCTTGCATGGATTTGATGGCCATATTTTTCTTGCTTAGATACGGCCTTTCACTCCAGTTCATGATACTTGGTGGTGATGTTATTGTTCGACATTATGCTTGTAAACTATATAAGTATTTGTAAGATTCCAAACAATAAAAATTTTGATAGATCTAAAACATATTAGTGTTCTCATTTAATACAGTCTTTCATCAAGAACCAGAACACAAGAATTGCAGCTATTTTATTTACATTATTCACTGAAAGTAAAATACATGCCCAGACCATAAAATCCTGCAAATGGCATGCACAGCTGCTTGACAATGACAAATATAAGAAACTAAAGCCCACTTGTGAATCCTGGATGGATCCACCACATAAACATCACCACAGGGTTTTCATCCCGGGATCAATAATAGAACTGGCCAAGCCAGGTTCTCAACCCAAACATAATAAGATAGATAATACCCAAATGATCTAAATGCCTAGCTTCTCTCCCCTTTTATAGGCTTGATGGGTCAATACCAACAAGAAATACCATGGGTCAATACCAACAAGAAATACCATGGTCAATACCATGGGAAAATACCACGGTAAGTACCATGGATCTATTCTATCCATTTTGACTGGATCAAGAAAGGGAATATTACAAATCCTCCCGCCCAAAGATTGCTTGTCCTCAAGCGATCCACTTCTATCCACAACAGAAGCATTTGTACATTGATACCAGGATCCCATACAATCCGATGTGCCCTCCATGTTGAATGGTCCTGAATGGATCCTTCAATACCTGGATCCCAAACAATCCTCTGACCAATCCTTCCCTGAATAGATTTACCTGGATCCCAAACAATCCTTTGGCCAATCATTTCCCCAATGGATTCTCTTGGATCCCAATGCCACCTAAATCTTGGGACCTGTGGGTTATGGTACCATTTCAACCCTTCATCGTTGTCTGCACCAAAGGGCCCAAGCTGCAATATGCCCTCGGCTGTGAGTATCCTCCAAAGAATCAACCTATCGATAGAATACCAACTCATAATCTCTCGCCAATCCATACTTGGGGAGGGATGAATATCTGCAAATCTACTATGTTGATGTTGTTTGATGCTCGATTCATGCTGCTCTACTTGGTTACCCAACATGATGTATTTGGAGAACTCTGCCCTGCTCTTCCCAATGTATAAAGGTGGGTTGTTGGCATTGCAAGCTTTATCTATGTATTCTTGTAGAGGGCTACTCTGGAACTCCCAATCGTACTCCTCTTGCTGCCTTATGAGGGATTTGAGTCGTTCTTCAACACTAGACAACTTGGTCTTTGATTCGGCACATACCCCTATGAGTTTCTCAATTTTTCTGTTCTCCTGTAAGGCAATGTCTCGGACTGTCCAGACTTTCTGCTTCAACAACATAAGATCTATCTTGAAATGCTTGATCCTTTCTCGAAAGTCTTCTACTGGCAATTCTAGTGCCGTGCTGACTGTCTCTGTATCTGTTTGCACCCGATGCCCAACGACCACATCTTCAACTTGAGCCTTTGACCAACTCTCTAGGAATGGTCCATTTTGCACATTATGTTTGTCATGTTGCTCCTCGTGATCATACTCATCATGCTGGTTCACTATGGCTGGATCCTCACTCAAATCTCCCAAGTCTCCTTCACCTATGGAGACCATCTGTTCATCCCTTTCAATTGTCGAACATAGATGCATTGGTGGAATTTTATCTATACTTGATTGTTCATATTCTTCATGAATATTCCCCTGGGGATCTACGAACTCCATTGTATAGGAATCAACCTCATCAATGGCATTAGGTAGAATTTCCTCATGAACTTCCAAATTCTTGTCATCGTGCAAGCCTCCTTGAATAATGTCACGATGTTGCTCACCATCCTGAAGATCAATAGACCCATCTACAAAAGATTCCCCATGATTTGAAGTAATCTCCTCTTGTTCTGACTTTGTTGCCTTCTTCTTATCACCTGGACAGGAATGGTTAAGGGCCCAAGGTCCCTTGCAGATAAAGCATAGTCCTCTCCTCCTTATTTCATTCTTGCTGCTGATTTTGTTCTTGCTTTGATTATCATTTTGGTCTATGGAGATATGGCTACTTAAAGGACCATATAACCTCACTAGTACATCAAGGATTTTTTGGTTGTTTTTCAAAATTTCTTCAAGACGGTCCATCTTCTCCCATACCCAAACAGGAATATATTAATTTTTCATAGGAAGATTTTGTCAATCATGCCTTCAAATATTTTCACAAATTTAACCCATGGACTTATAAATGATTTTCCCTTCACTTATGTCTCCCAATAAAAATAATTTACTAAAAAATAAAAATCCAACTAAGGTGATAAATATCACCGAAGTGAGAAACGCTGGCTAGGGTGAAAAATAAATTTCACCGAAGTTCCTTGCATAAAACTCTAAGGCTTGCAGGATGCACAGCTTTGATACCACTGTAAGATTCCAAACGGTAAAATTTTTGATAGATCTAAAACATCTTAGTGTTCTCATTTAATAAAATCTTTCATCAAGAACCAGAACACAAGAAATGCAGCCATTTTATTTATATTATTCACTGAAAGTAAAATACATGCCTAGACCATAAAATCCTACAAATGGCATGCACAGCTGCTTGACAATGACAAATATAAGAAATTGAAGCCCACTTGTGAATCCTGGATGGATCCACCACATAAACATCACCGCGGGGTTTTCGTCCTAGGATCAATGCCGGAACTGGCCAGGCCAGGTTCTCAACCCAAACATAATAAGATAGATAATACGAGAATGCTCTAAATGCCTATCTTCTCTCCCCTTTTATAGGCTTGATGGGTTAATACCAACAAGAAATACCATGGGTCAATACCATGGGAAAATACCACGATAAGTACCATGGATCTATTCTATCCACTTTGACTGGATCAAGAAAGGGAATATTATAGTTTTATACGCACAAATGTCGGATATTTTCTTTCATCATTTATTGCTTCAATCCTTACCTACACAACTGCATTATTCCAATTCTCTTTTCCACGGAAGGTCCACAAGTAATTATTGACATTGTTGTGCCAACGCACTTTCATAGCATGCATAAATTCAAAGATGCAGATTTAATGCCGAAGAGTATTATTGTAAGATGGTAAGGTCGATGTGATTTGAAAGGCTCGGAACTAAAAAATCATAATTTAGCCTTGGAAAGGAGTTTTATGTGATCTTTTGGAGGCAAATGCAACTTGAAGCATCTAAATTTTGCAACTACAAAATCCAGGGTTTAGTGAAGAGTCTCAAACTTTCAGAGAGCTAATTTCTATGGTGTATTTGTTACTTTATGGCTTCGTCAAAGCAGTTGACAATGGGAGGTCTTTTATTTTGTGAATGTTGCATTAAGCTAATTTATTATATTATATTTAGTCGGTCAATATTTTCCAATTTGTAGATTATTAAATGTTATTCATAGGTTGGCGGGGTTAACCCAGCCTTCATTTGATATTCTTGCTCTATCATAGTTAGAGCACATTTATGTGCCTATATAGATTTTTTTTTTGTAGTACATATGACCTTAACTGGGGGATGCCATATCTCAATGTATATATATATATATATATATATATAGATATATGTGTGTGTGTATGTATGTATATTTTGCAAAATGGACATTTCATAAATCTTGAAAAAAATTATGCTAACTTGTTTCTTAGAGTCACTTCAAAGGAAATTACACGCAAATGAAACAGGTACGCAGACAATCCAAGTTCATGCAGACGAGATCTCTAGAAATCACAATAAAACATGCATAATTGAAGCTTGGAGGATCTAATTTTTCATTACAAATTTCGTGACATTTTCCATTACACAGAAAATTTTTTGTTCCACGATATGTTCACCCATATTTATCCTTCAAGTTCATTAGTCATCCATGTTGGAGTCTACTAATTCATTGCCTTATCCATCCCGACTTCACGCATAGCTAATTTTCTAAGTCGCATACATTTTCGCCTTCTTTTCAGTTCATCTTTTTGCCTTACGAATAAACCATCCAACTCTCTACATTGCCTTGTTTTCCTTGCCATAAAAAATGTTTGAACGAGAGATATTTTATCTATAGTACTACCAATAATTTTGTATGAACTCGTGTTGACTAATGTGGGATTCCTTAAATATCACCTTTCAATAAGTCTTGACCCATCGACCTCAACACCTTATCTAGGATAGAGCCTAGAGTCCTCATTAGTACCTTGAGGCTTGTATGCCATAATGACAAGTTCTCTTGATAACAGTCATGGGAATGCATCAGTGTCCCTTGATCATTGGATCTTGCAAGTAGCTCGACATCAGCTCATCTATTTTCACTTCACAAGATGTACTTCGGTGCCTTGGAAATCATTGACATTAATGGTGATTTTTCCTCGCATTGGTTAACGACATCCATTAATGGCTAGTAATCCAATGACTTCTCTTCATGCTCGACATCAACACCTTTATTCACATGAATAGGATTGTACCATTGGGTTTTGTAGCAGGTGAAGACTATATACTTTTCATGACTCCATTAGCAGTTGCAACAGTATTTTTTCAGCCATATGAGATTACTGCAGTTCCACACTCAGAATTCATCTTCTGATTCGTGATCTAGCAACAACAACCACATTTTCCATGATCTAAAGCAGCATCAGCCACATTCCTATTGCATATTTCAAAATTTTTTTTGGGTAAGTGGAGGTATGTTTTTTTCTAATTTTTAATCATATAATTCCGTAATTTCTAGAAATGAATGAATTTGGAAAATTCCCTCGCCATATTTCATTTCGTTTCTCATTTTTATAAACATAACACATCTTCAGTTTGGGGAACTATACTCATTACCATCACATAATTTCATTTTCATCTTCGTTACCATTGACCAACATGTCTCTTCCAATTACACTTGATTCAAAAACACACACATATATATATATATATATATATATATATATATATATATATATATATATTGGCACGATGTAAAAACATGAAGAAAATGGCTTTCTTATGTACATTGACAACGTATCATTTCCAGTGCATGTATGCCTAAGGTATTATAGTAGAAAACAAAGCAAATAAAATGAATGTTGTGAACACAAGAACCAACTTTTGTCATATTCATGGTTGTCAGACAAGAACCAACTATAAGAACTATCAACTGCTACTCATGTACTTCCCATCATGAAAAGGTAAGAAGTAAAAAATAAACAAGAAAATTCATGCAAGGTTGCATGAGGACATGCAACAAGTTCAGTTGGGGGGAATGTCAAGTCTCCAAAATTCGTATTTTCACCTTCTTTTTCTTTCATTATTCCTCACATTTATCCATAATATGTTTATCCATTCACTATTTATCATACTATTTCCATGTTAAATATGGGTCTCCCTCATTATTTTCCAATTTATTTATTTTCATGCATTTTAAGAATTTTTTTGATTAATTATTAGAAAATTAATATGTTTTCATATATATATATATATATATATATATATATATATATATATATCAAACATTGTGTGAGCCTTGTAATGTGTAGGAATATTTCAAAGAGATTTGAGCAGATAATTATTCAAGCTCATTTCAAGGAGAAGATCATGGATATCTCATCCAAGATTTGTGTGAGGATTTGTAGGGATCATATTTTGTAATTATGGAAATTGGTTGAAATAAAAGTGGAGTTGTATTTATGAGTTTCTTATCTCTTTTTCAAAGAAACTCATGTATAAATAGGAGTGCTCTCTCTCCAAAAAGGGGGAGAAAATAGTAGGAAAAACTTGAGACTTTGAGATTCTTATTTTTTGAAGATAATTGAAGACATAATTTATCATTTTCTTCTGCATATGAGTTTAATAATTTGTTGTAGCTTATAAGTTCTTCAAGTGTGCAAGGCAAAGGTGGAGGGGCCCCACACCAAGCTAAGTACACTTTTTGGTTAAATTAACATAACTTCATAAACTATTTTTGTTTCAGATTTATTTAGTCATTTATATGTGTGAATATTTCTTATGTTTGTTGGATGATTCTTGGTTTAATTGTAATTTTTAGATGAAGGGACAAACAAGAGTTTAAGTTAAATTCTCCTTCTATCTGATCAAGAACAACAACTAAAATTCATCCTCTTTTCCTTGCTCGAGTTATTTCCTGATTTTATAGTCTTAATGAAATGGTAAAATGATGTAATAGAATTGTAAAGAAGGACAACCTAGACCTCCTAAGATAGGAGCCTCTTCTCCTATTTTTTATACATCATAAACTATTGTTAATTGGTTATTTGGTTTCTCTTCATGAAGGTAGTACTTTGGGGAAAGACAATCAGGATCTCCTAAGTTAGGAGCCTCTTCCCTCACTTATTACATATTGAATCAGAAACTACTTAGTTAGATTTTATATTTGTGATATGCATTTCCATAAATCTTAGAATCTAGAATATATTTGTAATATGAATTTCTTTTATAATTGACTACATCTGAAATTCATATATTTTGGACATGCTTCCAAGTTTACCAACGCAGATTGATAAGTAAATACTTGTGTTAGTTTACTTAAATTGACCCAACAAAGTCCATCATCAGTGTTGAACTTGGGCAACCATATTTTAGGATGCTTAGGTAGAGGATGGAGAGGTGTTTCCATTTGAACAACTCTTGGATTGGTCCATGGTCTATTCTCCATTATATGAGTTGAAAGAGTGGAAGAGGAAGTAGCAGTTCCAGAGATTGATGATGAGGTAGAAGAAATAGACCATGAAATATCACTGGTTCAAATAACACCAGTTGATTGTGTTTGAGGAATATGAATGGAAGGAGTGATTGGTCTAAAGGAAGAATGTAAAGAAATATTAAACGAAGGTGTTTGAGGAGGTGAGGAGGATGTGATATCGCTAGTAGATGTTTCAGTTTTTGAGGTAGGATTTCTCCTTCGGTGAGTATGTAATGGGAACTAAAAAGGACTAATTCCAAGATTTTAACGTTGGGATCGAGTTAATACACCATAAAATTGTAAAGAAGAAGTTACACTTCCTTCTTAGAGTTTTGATTAAATAATAGCTTCCTTCAAAATATAAATCTCTTCTAGTTTCTTGATCAAAGTTTGTACTTTAGGTGACTCTTTAGTGGAGTATTGATGGATTGACTTAGGAAGTGTACTAGGATATTTCGTGGATGTTTCCACAACTTCAGATCTAGGATTATGAGATCTTAAATGGGATCTTGAAGTTGTTGGGGATTTTGAGGGGGATTGACTCTTCTGATGGCATTTTGATTTGGGATTAGACCTTGTTTCCATTCATAGTCTTCGTGCCCTCCTTCTAGTGCCAAAAATTTTGAAGGCTCAAAAATTGTTGTCTCAACATTAGGGATGACCACCCGGTCGGGAACTTGAAAACCATTCCTGTTCCATTTGCAATAGTGGCTCTCACTGAGGATAATGGGACTAGTTTCCATTTTAAATATGAGTGAATGAGTGTGATGTGTAAAATAGTGAAATGGATGTGATAGATAAAACTAAGAAAAAATTGAGTATATATCTATCTATTTATATCTCGGGACAATTCTTGTCTTTATATAAGATTTCTTGAATATTTCCCCAAATACAAGATAATATAGATCATTAAGTACTCAATAAGTGAATACAACTAAGATAATTAATTTAATTAAATAGTTAATTAAATTAATTGTTTAACACATATTGCATAAAATATTTCATTCTTTCACATATACATTGAAACATATAAATCTCACACATCAATAGTTAATAAATGCTTGATTGTATTTAAATAACATATATAGTAAAAGAATTTTAAGAAATGACTATTGGTCACATATAGACACAACAATAACATAGAGATAATAGTACTTGATATATTAAAGCTCTGATCATGGGAAAAATAGCTCTGGTTCAAATTTTCTATTCAGAAGATACAAAAAGTATAACAGTGAAAGCTTTCCAAATATTTCCTTGAAAAAATCTAGAACCCCTTTCTCATTGACATGAAAAGGTATTTATAATTGAGAATTAAACTATAAAAATAGAAATTACATAAAATTCTGAGGTGGTTTAAACAAACCAACATTAAATTAAAACATAAGGATAGAAATAACATTTGTTTCAACAAGATAATCGGGAATGAGAAGCTTACTACTCTCCCATTTGTTGTCGTAATTCACATACATCCAACATGGGCTTTAATTCAGGGGGTGAGATAGCTTAATGTGCATTTTTCCCGAGAACGCAACATCTGAGAGTGCTGGAAGAAGATGAGAAGTGGCATTAGATAAGCATATTAACATTATCCATTGGTTGTGTGGTTTTACCAAATATTCCCAATGATGCTCAAGATTCACCTTCGATAATTTCTTTATGTTGTACACCTTGTTCTTTGACCAATCATGTCAAGACTTCATTAATATTTTAACATGAGGTAAATCTCCAACTGGGCACTCTTGAATCTAATATTGGAATTAAAATTATTCTCACTAACAGACTCAGTGAGGTTTCTTGCAATGTCTCTTGCACTAAAAATGGCCATCTCTCCTTGTTTCAGCTTTATGTCCCAGTCTCTGAAGAGGATTTCCTTATGTGACTCCTAAATACTTCGGAGATTAGCCACTCTTCCTACTACACATTCTTCCATGTAATATAACTAAAGAATTTCTCATCAATTTCATCAAAATATGTCCTCAGATCGGACAACCGTTTCATCAGTGAATCGCTTGATTGGAATAGATCATTGATTGATGCCAGCTTTTGGCAAAAGGTTACTTGCTGTTGAGCAAGGAGAGTGTTGAGTTCTCCTAATTATTTCTTGAATTCCTCAATATCTGGATTATCTTTCAATTGGTCGATCCTAAGTTGGAGTTCTTGTATCTGAGAATCTTTGCTTCTGATGTCAAATTCATGTTGTAGCTTCATGTCATCAAAGATTTTTTATAGTTTTCTTAGTTGTACCTGCCATTGCTGATCAATTATCTATTTTTCATTCAATAAATCCCGCTCTAACTATAGGATTCTAACATATTTGACCTTGATTAATTGTTGTACCTCTTAGGCCTTATCAATAGTGGTTGTATCACAGGCTCCTACAAACTGCGATAGCCTAGTAAAATCATCGGAGGGGTTTTCTTGTGAATATTTCCATACAACATCCAGTGATATATCTCCAGGGAATAGTGCTTGGAACTGTTAAACTCTCTTCCTTTGCCTTCTCATTACAGACATATGCTTGGGACTGTAAAATACATCAAGAGGAGGTATTTCTTTAATTTTAAGATCAATTTCAGAAGTAGGGTGTGTCGAGATGATTTCTAAATCATAAATGTTAACAACTTTGTCAGAAGCCCCAGTAGTGAGTGGGTTCTTATTATTTATTTCAGGAGTATGAATTTTTTCTTTTGGAGTTGAAGTTTGTATCTCCTACGATCCTGTATTATTAAGTTCCTGATCAAAGTGATTCTAGATTTTATCTAAATCAGTGCCAAATAGCGACTCTTCAGTTTTTTGAGCTAATTATGTGATTTCATTTTTTCCTTGTTTGATATCACTATCTTTTGAAGATAACATCAAAGCCTTATCAAGCTATAAAACCGGTAGAGAAATCCTCAATGAGTCTAAAGGATTTTTTTCTAACCTTTTGTTTTTGTATTCTTTGAATTTATTTAATTCCTTTGGATTCAAGCAGGCCTCAACTAACTTCTCCACCTATACGTAATCTTGGCTTGATTCAAAAAAATCATCAAAATCATCATGTTCATGTACGGAATGTCTTACTTTGACCTGCACAGTGAAATTTTTAGCTACGTTGTTTGGATCATATTGCCTGCTTGGAATAGTTGGGAAATTTGGGGATTGTATTTGATCAATCTGAAGCACAACGTGCTTGAAATTTTCCATATCATATAATCCATAGTGAATAGGGAAGGATGGCCATACAGACTTCTTTACTTTTTTGAGGGTTTTAGTTAGGCCATTTCCCATAGTTTGATAGGCAACCTCTCGAGCTAAAATATTTTCTGGGACATAGATCGGAAGAACATGTGTGATGGAAAAACTGCCAAAAAATCTAACATAAGTAAAATACTCCTCCCCAAACCATTTGCATATGGCTGTAAAATCATGTTTGGCTTCTTTGGATAGTCTAGGGGATTTTTCATCAAAGACATCTTGGTATAGCTACAACATAACTCCATGGAAGATTTTGTAGAGATGTGGTTGGAAATTAGACTCCATGAGGATATTATGATAGATGTGAATAGGATTAAGGTCTTCTAGGGTCCATATCCATCCCATGGATTTAAAATTAGAGGTAAAATAAACAGTGGAAATTTGTGGGTTGAGTTACTAGTCCCATAAGCCTTGGTTGGACAAATGATTTGGAATCCCTATGTGGGTTGAGTTACTAGTATTGGAAGCCTTAGTTGGAAACATGCTATTGAAGCCTTGGTTGGAAACATGCTATTGAAGCCTGATAACAACTGGGGTTGAGTTACTAGTCCTGGAAGCCTTGGTTGGAACAATTGCTCTAGGACCTTGAAAGGCTTTGGAAGAGACCACTTAGGTTATGGTTACCAATGTCCAATTGTGATGTGGAATCATTGGTTAGTGATTTCTGACCATGAGGTGGAATCACTGGTTGAGGTTTGAGATAGTTTGGTTTTTGGAAGCCCTAGATTGGTTTTGATTGATGTGTTTGATGAAGTCCCACATTTATGCTTGGAATATGGCACGGGGGTGATTGGCTGAAGTGAGATTTGGCTTAGCCATGTCTATGGTTGGGTGGAACGTGGAAGTCCCAAACCTAATTTCATTTTTCTTATGGCTATGAGAGATATTTTGATGAGTAAATATTCTAGTTATCATGTGGATTCTATGGCTAATGTTTCTTCAAATTTTTGTGGTTATTATGTTGGTTATGAGCATGTATTATATCAATGGTGATGTATGGTTCTCTCCATGTTTTTACTTGTAAATTAATGGCACACTTATCTGTTTTTACTTGGAACAATAAGTGTGCCATTATGGGAAAAATGCTTTTTAGCGATTCTCAGATAATTATGAGAACCATATGCTCATATTTTTTATTTACACATGTAGTTTACATGTTTTTCATATGTTTGACGAAATTCCTGTCAGGGGTCTGGTTTGAGTCCTTGATGATATGTTTGCTTTTACATCATTTTATTGTTGTTATAAATCATATTTGAACTTGTCATGAACTTATGGGCAGTGACCTGGGTTCTAGGCATGAAAAAGTGGCTAAAATCCTAGGGACGTTGTCACAACACTGAGGAATTGAGTCCCTGGAAGCTGGCATGCATTTTTATGCCTACATTTATAGCCTCCTAGATGTTGTCTTGTAAGCATGTGCCTACCTCTATAGCTCAAAGAGGTCAAAAAGTTAGTGTAACCCAGGGGTAGGAGGCCTGAATGGTTGGGTTGGCTCCTGGGGGTGTTGATGTTGTTGTTTAAGGTCATTGTGATGTGTTTCTGTTGGTTCCACTTCCTTAAGGTCACCTAGGAGGTTGAATCTCATTATAGTGGCCTCTCGTCGCATGTTTACCCCATTTGGTTGGTTACTTGGGTATATATGGAATGAGGGTGTTAGAGACTTCATACCTACCTCGAATCTTAAGTGTTTCAATGAGCGGAGATGAAATAAATCTTCCGAAAATGTTCCTTTAAAGTAGTACAATTCAATATTTTCTAAATACTTCAACTTCTCTATGGACAACGGTAGCTACAAAAGGAAAAAACTAATATTCAACAACTTGAATTGAGAGGGTGCATGCATTATACACCAAAAAAATTATTATAATTTTTTAAAAACCACAACATTATTTTCTACTTCTAGGACCAAGTGGTTTTTATTAAATTACAAAACAACTTTATGTGTACCTCCATTTCAATGTTCCACAAATTTCCCAAGATAGGGTTCTGGTTTCTCTACCCAGAGGAATAGTATCCCACTTCTACCAACTCTAAGACTCTAACATTCTTTATTGGAATCCACGAAGGCAGGGAGAGTTTGAATTATTTACTTAAATCCACTAAGGTCGGGAGGAGCCTAAAACTATCTCACAACCAAGCCATAAAAAGTTTTGGGTGCGTCATCACCTTGAATAAGATTTCCAAACAATCAACTGGAGCTCTCAACAACTGCAACCTACTCATATTGATGTTAAACTCTACAATAATATGGAATGATTCGCCAGATCTTTATGCATCCATGATAATTAATCACACCAAAATAGTTACAGATAAATATAATCAAATAATGCCTGAAATTGTAGTTGAATACATTGTTTTGTTTATTCTATTTTTAGTACATTAATTTGGTAGTTGAAGTCCTCATTTTTCTTGGCTTTTGTGCAGAATCATGTAAGAGGCCTTATGCTAGTCATATATGACTTTGACAATTATGTTTGGCTCTGTCATTCGTTTGGAGGAGATTGTTATAAATTCATGGCCTATGTGAGTAAACATATATTATTTCTCATTTTCTATCTACCATACATTATCACTAGAAGGCAAGCTTCTAACCTCATGTCAATCTTTCAAGAACCAACAAGCAATGCACAGAAAGAGATTTAGACATTTCAGTGTGCACATCCCTCTGAAATTGTTACCATATTCATTGAAGACTATGTTAGAACTTCCAATGGCCTAACCAAAGTATTTATTGCGGTTGGGATAAAGAATTATTGGTTTCTAGTGTTGAGAATGCCCAAAAATGGTGAGAAATGGCCTGCTATAATAGACATGGTATCCCAAAATCAACGTCTCATAGTATTTAATTCAAACCCTTTGAAAGAAGCATTAGAAGGAATTGCATACCAATGCAAATATGTTGTTGAAAATTAATGTAAGTATTATAGTCTTTATATGTTGGTTTCTACATCCATTATCTTCTTTATGATATGCATTATCAAAAACTGTGTAGAACATATACTAAGGCAGATCATGCTAAAAAATGAAACAAGACAAATTTTTACTAATCTTCACAGATGGAAATGCTGGTATGAAAGTTGGAACGTGTACAAATCGTGCATTGTCACCAGCCTTGAATACAACAAGCATATCATTGTTCCTGGAAAATTACTTTTCCGATAACCCAAATTTACCTAAAGCTTGCAAGGACAATTCTACTCAATTATCCAACATGTTAATTGTGTGTTATGAGGTTTCTTGTAAAATATGGATTGAATTTCTCACTTTGGACTTCTATAAGGTATGTACCTAGTTTATTAAGCTTTAGCAATCATGAAAAAAATTTATTTTTTGCATATCCTTTAGGCTTCAATATTCTTGGGTTAGGTCTCAAAGATCACCAATAACTAACATTTTCAAAGCATTGTTATTTCCTACATAGAAGTAATGGCGGAGGTGCATCAAAACCCATAGAACAACTCAATAGCAAACTTGTTTGTGCTTGTCGAAATATAAGCTATTTCCAATTCCACTAAAGCACGATTTTTCATTTTTGCAAATGATAAAAGTTGAATTAGTTTATGATATTTCTCTTCTATTAATAAACTAAAACTTGTATAATATTGCAGAACTTTGTAAATCAACAAGCTATGAATTCTCAATTTCTCCTGTTTGAGTTGTCAGGTTCATGATCTATGCAGGGAGAATACAGACTGTGTAGTTGGGTTACATTCTGAAACATTTATTGTGGTAGGGAATTTTCTTCCAAAATGCACTCGTATACAACCTATAAATTTGACATCTAAGGTACTTTAGTAATCCTAAGTTTTTTTTGAAATAAGCCAGATGTGTACAAGAAAGATAAATGTCTTTCAGATCACAAAAGTCTTAGTGTCCAAGAAAATTAGATGAGTTGGACAGATGAGAACATAAATGGTTATGGAACTTGATATTAATTTACAACTTCAAAATTCATAAACAACATTTAATTGAAGGGTCTTTTAGTTAGAGCCTTCAAGTGTAAAACACTTGCATCTTTTGTATTATTGGCTTGTAGTTTTGTTACTCCATCCCCTAGGATGAATATATAATAAGCAAGCAAGCATTCTGAAGAGCATAATAACATTTTATGGATTTTGAAAATGTTGATCTTTTTAACTGAAAAACTTGAAGCCTTAAGAAGCATGGAAATATAATTAAACTATACACTACAATTTTCTAGGCTTTAGGGGATGATAAGAAATTAAGGAAATGTGAACTTTGAGTTTTTTTTACTAACCTTTATTTTGTTTCAGGTTGGGAGTCTACCTTTCAACAACTACTCATGGCTAACTACTCACAATTCATTTTCTATTCTTAGAGAACGATCTTACACGGGGACTCAACGGTTTTCACCCTCAAATCAACAAGATAGTAGTACAAGTTAGCTCAATGTATGTTCTTTGTTTGCCAATCTCTAGCTCCCTTCGGCATTTAAATCTATTTTCGTAGATAGATACAATAAAAAAAATGCTTGAAATTGTAGTCGAAGGCATTGTTTTGTCTATTATGTTTTTAGTAGGTTAATTTGGTCATAAGGCATCATTCTGTTGGGCTTTTGTGCATAATTTTGTAAAAAACCTTATGTTAGACATGTGTGACATTGAGAATGATGTAGTGTATCAAATTAAATATGTTCCACAATTATCTATTATGCACATTTTGCAAATGTCTTGATTACCTTGATTGCCATAAATATGTTTTATGGAAAATGTAAAATGTTCTTTCAAATCGACAGGAACTACGATTGCCTGCAATCCTTGTTAACATATAGTGAATCTCAAATGAAACAATACCGAATCATTCTTATTTATGTCTACAATGGCTGACATATATACAAAGGATCCACGTCGTCTACAACAAGCGCCTCCATATTGACGTTTTCATTCCCCTCGAGTGAGAGATTGGAGTTTTGATGAATAATGTATTCACAGTTCCTTATTCATACATACTCGATGCTTTGGCCACATTTGATATAGATTATCCAATATTTTTTTATTTTATTGTCCGTTCTTTCTGGTAAAATCTCGGCAATGTCAAACCAGATGACCATTTGAATTCACGGTAACACGTTGTGGGGGAGATTAGATTAGAATATAAGTAAAAGGGGATAGGTAATATCAACTACTTTATTTTAATTAAAAATTTAAAATCACTTTTTCAAAAAATCATAAAAAATGATTTAATATAGATCTTGATATGTGAATGCACCTATTAATAATCATGAAGGTTAAACGTTCATTGTACACTTATTTTTTTACACATAAATAACTTAAAATTATATAAGCCTCAATTTTAAAATAGACATGAAGTAATTAAAATTATGAAAACTTAATTTCAAAATACACATAAATATCAAAATAATTATACATTGAAAATATATTTATTTTATAAAAATTATATATTCCATTGAAATTAAATTGATGATATATTTAAGTATGAGGTGTTTCCACAGTGCATTATATTATATATTATTTTTGGGATTCAGTGGTGTTAAGTAAGTCATTCATATATGACCATTTCCATGAGAGGTAGTCGTAACTAACTAATTTCTTATGATTTTTGAGTAATCCACTTAGCACTCATTGCATCAGGTGATGCTCATAGGGGTGACGAAGTGGGATTGAAACTAGTGAAATGAATCACCTAGCATCAATCATCACTTTCGGGGCTTGCACTCGATAACCAGGACTTCTCGGGAGGTCACCCATCCCAGAACTCCTCTGGCTCAAGTGCGTTTAATTGTGCAGTTTTCCCCACAATCAAGCCCAGTTAGCTTGCTACCCCATTTGCAAAACATTAGCAAGTATTGTGCCTCATGAACCATTCAAGTAGAGATCCCTTTAATCTTTGTATTTAAGTATGAGGGGTTTTCACAATGCATTATATTAGATATCATTTTTGGGATTCAACTGCATTAATTAAGTCATTCATATATGACCATTTCCATGAGAGGGAGTCGTAACTGACTAATTTCTCATGATTTTTGAATAGTCTACTTAGCACTCATTGCTTGGGGTGATGCTCACATGGGTCAATAAGTGGGATTGAAACTAGTGAAATGAATCAGATAGCGTCAATCATCACTTCTGGGGCTTGCACCCGGTAGCCAGGACTTCCTGGGAGGTCACCCATCCTAGAAATCCTCTGGTTCAAGTGCACTTAACTGTGGTGTTTTCACCACAATCAAGTCCACTTAACTTTCTACCCCATTTGAAAAACCTTAGCAAGTATTGTGCCTCATGAACCATTCAAGTGGAGCTCCTTTACTCTTTGTATTTAATTATGAGGGGTTCAACTTCGTTAATTAAGTCATTCACCCATGTGAGCATCACGCGATGCAATGAGTGCTAAGTGGACTATTCAAAAATCATGAGAAATTATTCAGTTACAAATATGGTGCAGTTTATGCTGGTGAAAAATTTTTCATTACTGTAATGAATGTTTGCTTGGTATTTATTCATAAATATAGTGGATATCCAACTGTTAATCATCCCATGATGTCGATTGCAACTATTGATTGATCATATGTCACAAGCAACTTAACAATTGGAATGTCAAAAACATCCTGGAGGTGGTTATTTCATCTTACATTCTTTAGTAGCCCGTCGATGAGATTTCTTACTATGACACAACTGAAAATTTGGAGCCTCTTGGAATTGACCCATGAACCTGATAGGAAATTTCCTGGATTGGAGGTGGCGCCTCACTAGAATTAAAATTTTCCCAAGCAGTTAATTGGGTGGGTGGAAGTTGGTGAAAGTGTGTGTAATTTTGAAAGAACATCTCACCAATTCATTTATTATTGGTGGCCAATGGAGCATGCAATATAAATGAAGGATTTTATTTAGGATTTGATTATGATGTCAGATACATCATCCCTACAACGATCGTTGACATTCCAAAATTTTGTCGGTTTGTGTCCTGAGTCCTATTTATGGATATGCCCTAACACCTCCATTTGTCAACTTATAAGACAAAACGACACCTTATCGGGGACCCTAGATCTGACAACTTTACAGGTTGGTGCATGTTTCTGGTTCTTTTCTGGACGACTGTAGAGACACCCTGATTCTTGGAGTCTGAAGTGACTTACAACATTGATCTTAACAACGTGGCATAGGTATTTCCATTTCGGAAGTTGAAACTGTTTTTCTTTCTTATTGTTTAAGAATCCTTTCTTTATTATTTACTTCCTTTTTCCGAAATACTGAAACTCGAACCCTACACAAATTTCTTAATGTAGACCAGCAGATGATTGCATCTCATTCTTATTTGGTACTATACTTGTTCCTATCCTTGAATTTCTCATCTTCAGATGCTTGAAATCCTAACTCCATTTTATCATTCTCATGATCTTACCATTGCACAATTTCATGAACTATAAACTTATACTATATTTTCTAAGTTAACGATGCTTTTGGATGTATAAAAATATGTAGGATTTTCTTAATAAGAACTGAAACGTTTCCATATTCTATGTGTTTTTCCTATTTGAAAAGCACTGAAAGAACTTGAACAAGGAACCTTTCAATTAGCTCCATCCATTGATAATTTGGATTCCCTAGTTAATCACTCAATTTTGCGACTTAGTAACATCTCATATTATATATATCTATTCCCTATTTTAGGGCCTTGGAAGAAGAAGTCCCTTTCCAATTTGGGGGTTGATTAATCAATGTATTTCACCCTTGAATATGAAGAAGTTCAATGATAAATATTTAACTAAATATGGAATTGAAAATAAATGAGGTGGTCTTTAATCAGAATTCAATGATCAATATTTCATATATACTCCTTAGCCTTTTCAGGCTAACCCCTTTATTTTGTGTGTTGGTATTTCCAGAATTGTTGTTCTACTCTTCAGGTTGGTGGACTAAACTATGTTTTAGCTATGGAATTTTCACATAGGATACCTTTTATCTCAATGAAACCAACAACTATTATTGGGATGGATGATTCACATGGTTCTCCAGGGCATGCAGATTCACCTTCAATTTTAGCACTATGTGTCTTTAACATGTTATGAAGGCTTCCATCTTGAATTGATAGAGACCGTGGATTTTAATATATGTTGTTTTTTGTTAAAATATGTATTGTATCTTCTCGTTAAATCTCTTATAATTTTTTGTTCAGGGTCATATTTGTATGTTTATCTTTGTTTCACTTATACTTCCATGTGTAAGTGCTTTTGTTCTTGGGCCTGAATTATGTCACAGAACATTAATTCGAGTGTCTCAGAAATTTGTATTTCTGAGTTTTTGAAAGGAATTTAGGCTGAAATATGTTTGAAGGTATAGACTTTTAGTGTTTATTTCTTAATTTTCTATGATGAATATTTATCTTATTAATACATACATTTTATCTGCGAGTTCAGAAACTTTTCTTATATGTATCTAGAGTCTATATATTAGTCAAACAATCATCTCTAGTCCATAAATTGAACATGAAAAACATAGAAAATACCTAAAAGTAAGAAATTACATAAAATAATGGTGGATGGAGAACAGAAAGCGCAGCAAAAATTAAAGATATGCAACAAGGGAGGATCCAGAGAGTCTTTTTTTAATAGGTAATTTTTTAAATAACCTAACATTTGAGAGGGGACATGAGATTGTGGTATAACAACATAATGGAAACTTTTGATGGACGTATATCCATCCTTGTTGGTGACAACAACAACATTGGGGTATCAATGAGTAGTTTAGCTATCATTAGGATTTCATGCTCAGAAGATGGTGTCGATATTCCAAGATAGCTACTGCTGAAGTTTCGTGCTTAGGTTCCTAGTTTCAATTATTATTTTTAGTTATCGTTGTAATTATACCTAGTGGTGCCAAGGAAGGGATAAACAAAATTTGACTTCAAAAAAATAAAAAATACTTTCAATTTTCAAATAGGGTTATATTGGATAGGAAATGATAAAAGCTAGAAGGATTTTAGACTTATTAACTTCCTTTTCGATAAGGGGGTTTTTTTATAGATCATATTCTCATTAATACACTCCATTTGATATTTTTTTGCTAAAAGAGCATTGGAGATTGTTATTTTAATGTATCTATTTTATTCGAAACAATCATATTTATTCTATCCCGATCTTATCAATATTTTCCAGAATTTTTAAAGGAAATTTATTTTCCAGAAAGATAGCCGCATAGGGAGACTCTGTGGTAGTACTTGGAAATAATGGAAGAAGTAATAGATGTTGACAGTTACAAATTGAAATTAAAATGCATTGTATCTGATAACATTGATTGTGTATTAAAAAGCAATGGTTTGTTTAGATTAGATGCATTTTCATATACTATAGGGGATTGTTTGTTTAATTCATTTGAAGTGCTTCTACATTTTCGTTATACTTAAAATCAATTTTGAAATGGATTAAAAGAACATTTTCTATTTTTCTTAAACAACAACGATGTTGAAGAAATACAGTCATGTCAATATGAACTAGCATATGATTTTTTGTACGAGTTACATGGAATTAATTTAATTTCTTCTTATCCTTCGGGCTTCAATATTGTTGGGTTAATTCTCAAATATCACCAGTAACTAACATTTTCAAAGCATTGTTATTTCTTGCAGAGAATTAATGGTAGGGGTGCATCGAAACCTTATAAAAATGCAATAGTGAACTTATTTGTGGATGTGGCAATATAAGCTACTGCCAGGTCCACTAAAGCACGAGTTTTCCCTTTTTTTAAATGATAGAAGTCAAATTTAGTTTATGTTTTTTATTTTTTTATTAATAAACTAAAACATGTATAATATTGTAGAACTTTGTAAATCAACAAGCAATGCATTTTCAATTTATCTTGTTTGAGTTTTCAGGTTCATGATATTAGCATGGAGACTATAAAATATTTAGTTGGGTTACATTCTGAAACATGTATTGTGGTAGGGATTTTTCCTCCAAGATGAACTAGTATACAACCTGTAAATCCATTATTCATTCTTCTCCCTCGAATAGTGAAGGGTGGGGATAACCTTATTTTGATTTTCTCTAAGGCTATTTCATTTCATTTAGCACACAACTGGTAAATTAACTAGTTCAAACCTGGCCCCTATGAATTGCAACAACTAAGAGATAGCCCCCAGATGTGTCACCACCAGGGCTTATCTCTCTTTGTTTATGTCTCCTAGTTTTATTGACTAGACTAACGAAGGGAGGTTTCCCAAACTACCCTTTTCAAATATTTGCGAGAAATCCTTGCACCCAGACAAGTCAATATGTAGGAGATTTGTGAAGTTCCCAAAATCTTCTGACAATGACTTAATACCTACCTTGAGTCTCAAGTGTTTTAATGAGTAGAGATGAAATAACTCTTCCGACAGTGTTCCTTTAAAGTAGTGTAGTTAAATATTTTCGAGATACTTCAACTGCCCTATGGATGACGATAGATGCAAAAGGAAAAAACTAATATTCAACTCCCTGAACTAAACAGGTGCCTGCATTACACGTTGAAAATATTATTATATTTTTTTAAAAACCATAGCACTATCTGCTACTGCTAAGACCGGGTGGTTTTTATTAAATTGCAAAAAAAATTTACATGTACCTCCATTTTAGTATTCCCAGAGGAACAATATCCCACTTCTACCAACTCACCTTTTCTTAGAGGATACAGGATATGGAAGAAAAGGAAAAAGAAATCTAGTTAAAGACTTGATGTCAAATTTTTTTAGTTATTGTAAGCCTAACTGAGACTTAGACTAGTAGGCATGTTTAAGTTATGTTAAGTCATGGTTATTTTTTCAGTCGTAATTAAGGGGGAGTGTTGGAAGTAGTTACTCTAACAACGCACTGCCTCACCGCCCTGTCCTCACTACCTTGCCATCACCGCCTGCTCAGATTTGAAGGGGCGCCACTGCCTTAACTTATTGATTCTCGAAGGGGAAAATTAACCGACATAAATTCTGTATAAATATAGTTGAGCTGGAGTAGAAGGATAGATAGTCTGGACGCACAGTCTGAGCGAGTTGTAAAGCAACTGTAGCTACAGAGTTCTGTTGTTGAAGTTATGTAAATTAAATCTTTGATTTTCTATGATTAGCTGCATGTTTGTGCTTTGAATCCGTTGTTTACTCTGTTTGACCTTTCACATAAATGATCAAGTTTCTCCAAACTTGGCATAGGCCTCTAGACTAATAAATGAATATATGCATGAATGCTACAATAAAGAGTGAAAACACACTGTTAAAAAAGACCTGTAAATGAGTGAATTGATGAACACATGGAAAAGTACCTATTATATGTTCCTCATAAAATATATACACCTGTTAACCAGGATGACCATATAAAATGATGTTTTCGTCAAGTCTCGTTTCTTGTACGTTTTTTCACGAGAACAGTCGCTACCATTGGTTTTGTCTATTTTATTTTTAGTACGTTAATTTGTTCACAAGCCCTCATTCTGCTTGGCTTTTGTGCAGAATCATGTATGAGGACTTATGCTAGACAAGTATGAATTTGAAATTTATGTTTCGATCTATCATTCGTTTGGAGGAAATTGTTATAACTTCACATCCTACAGTGAGTAAACAGATATTATTTCTCATTTTCTAGTTGAGATACATTATCACTAGAAGGAAAATTTCTGACCTCATGTCAATCTTTTAGGAACCAACAGTCAATGCACTGAAAGATATTGAGTCATTCCTGTTTGCACATACATCTAAAATTGTTACCATATTCATTGAAGACTATGTTAGATCACCCAATGGCCTAACCAAAGTATTTATTGTGGTTGGCCTAAAGAAGTATTGGTTTCCAGAGTCGAGAATGCCAAAAAATGGTGAGAACTGGCCTACTATAGCAAACATGGTAACCCAAAATCAATGTCTCATAGTATTTACTTCAAAGCCTTTGAAAGAAGCATTAGAAGGCATTGCTTACCAGTGAAAATATGTTGTTGAAAATCAATGTAATTATTGTAGTCTTTCTACATTGGTTTCTATATCCATTATCCGCTCTATGATATGCATTATGGAAAACTGTGTAAAACGTATATTGAGGCAATCCTACTCAAAAATACATTTTTTCTAATATTTGAAGATGGAAATGCTGGTATGAAATTTAGAATGTGTACAAATTGTGCACAGTCACTGGCCTTGAATACAACAAACAGATAATTTTTTCTGGAAAATTACTTTAACGATAACCCAATTTTACCCAAAACTTGCAAGGAAAATTCTGTGCAATTATCCAGCATGTTAATTGTGTGTTATGAGGCTTCTAGTAAAAAATGGGCTAAATTTCTCACTGTAGAATTCTATAAGGTCTGTACCTAGTTGATTAAGCTCTATCAATCATGAAAATAATTGATTTTTTGCATATCCTTGGGTTAGGTCTCAAATATCACCAGTAACAAACATTTTCAAAGAACTTTTATTTCCTACATAGAAGTAATGGTGGAGGTGCATCAAAAATAGTAGACAAACTCAGCGAATTGCTCAGGCATGTGGATGTTGTAATCCTGGCAGAACTGGCACAGGATTATTTTCTCTTGCTCGTTAGGTAGTTAGAAGTTATTAATAATTTTTTGTTGAAATTCTCAAGTATAAATGTAATCGATTTCAAAGAATGAATAACACAAGATTACATGTTAATGAGAGTTAGTAGGTACGTAGCTAGTTAATTTCAAACGTTGGATCCTCCATTGTTTAAGAGAGAGTGTGATCACGAATTCGCCGGGAGGGAGTGCACTTGGATTTGGTGAGAACCCCACCCCGTGGCAAACTCTCGCGTGCAGTTTGCCAGGCCGTCAGTATTTGATCGGGTGCAAGCATTTGTGCTTTTTCTACTTCTTCAATCAGCGGTTGATGATTGAAAAGTTGTGACAAACAAAAATATGTGGGTGACTGTGTTGTTAGCGTTTGTGCATGATCATGGTGGCCTGGAAAAAAAAATTATGTGTTTTATTTTTTTGGCAAATTTCTCACAGAAGAGGAAGGCGATGTTGTGTACCTAGTGTAGAAGATTATTAAGGTAATCTCTTTTTAAAGAAATCTGCAGAGATTTTGGGTGAAGTAGAGTTTCACTAAAACAGTAGCTTTAGTTACAGTAATCGCTTATTTTTAGTGATAAAATAAAAAAATATCATCAATTTGAAAGTTAAAAACTGCTTAAGAGAAATCAAAGATCGGGAAGAAGCTCAAAGGGCAAAAGTTTTTTTTAGAAGAATTCATGGGCAAGGATTTAGAATGATTTACAAAAAGAATTTGTAATATTATCTTAAAATGAACTCTTGGTGTTCCACTGGGGTTTTCCTTCGGATTGGGAAAATTACCAGAATGGTTTAGGAAAGTTAAAAATACTCTTATCTTTAATGATTTATGGGATGGAGTATGTGAAGGAGAAGGAGAAAATGCACCGGTGCAACTTGATGATCGGAAACAACTCGCAATCTGGCAAAGTAAGGATAAGAAAGCCTTTGCCTTAATATCCGCTTCAGTCTCAGAAGAGGTAAGCAGATACATTACTTAGAATAAAACAGCTTATGATGCCATAGAAAAACTAAAAGAGCTTTATGATTCACACTCTGAATTGAAGATAATTCAGTTATTGTTGAAGTTATTTAATCTGTAAATGAATGATAATGATCCTCTAAAACTTGCCTTTGAAATTAAAGCCATCAATCATGAAATTGAATGTACTAGAGTTAAAGTTGATTTGCCGCTTACTGCCTTTATAAAATCTCTTTACCCTAGTTATTCACACTACTTGGAATCCCTCCAAGCTAGTGGGCAATTAAAAGATATAGATTTTGACAAATTAGTAGGGAAAATAGCAAAAAGAGAGAAGGTTTTTGGCAAGAAAGAAGCATCACAAAGTTCTAATACCGAAATCCTATGTCTTGCTCAAAAAGACCAAAAACCTCAAAAGGAATCTTTCAGAAATACTAGAGGTAATAGAGGTCGAGGTAGGAAGAATTATAGAGGCAGGGGGGGTAGAAATATTCAGGGAGATAGACAGCAGAATGAACAACAAAGAAATTTTTCTGATAAACCAGCTGTAAAATGTTTTAGATGTGGTAAACTTGGACATACTGCTGCAAATTGCAAAATTCCATGGGATAAAATTAATGAAAAAAGAGAACAATTGCTTGAAAAGAAAGATCATATAATTCCAAAGAGAGGACAGTCTTCTGAGAATGCACATTATGTTGTCGCACATTGTAATTTCCACATGGAAGATGTTTTTAGTACTTTTTCTTCATGGTATGACAGTTGGGTTCTAGACACAGGTGCCACATGTCATATGACCTTTCTAAGAGATTTGTTTGATCAATTTAGTGATAATATTGACGGAGTAGTGTATTTTGCTGATAAGTCCCAAATCAAACCATCGGGGATTGGTTCAATTCAATTAAAGATTCCTGGACTTTCAAATTATATTTTGAATGATGTTCTTTACATTCCGCAGTTCCAAAGAAATTTGTTATCTTTTATACAAATAAGACAACAGGGACATTCCATTCACATATTTGATGGTAAAGTAGAAATTAGAAGAGCAGCTGACAATAAAACTGTAATGTCTGGTGTGGAAGAAGATAAATTATTGAAGTTGCATGGTATGTCGTCTGTTGCATTGAACACAACTTATTTGGTTTAGAAAAATGATAATATGTCATCTTCTTTATTATGGCATGCACGCTTCGGTCATGTTAATTATGAAAGTATTCGAATTATGAAACAACAGGGGATTAAGGGACTTCTAATAGTTCCCAGAAAATTTACCCCATGTAATGCTTGTATATTGGGCAAGCATCACAAACAATCTTTTCAGAATTCTAAGTCTAGAGCTACAAGAAAATTAAGTCTCATACACTCTGACTTATGTGGTCCAATGCCTGTACCAACTGCAAATGGAAATAAATACATACTCACTTTTATTGATGATTATTCGAGGATGTGTTGGGTTTATCTGCTTAAAGAAAAATCACAAGTTTTTGATGTGTTTAAGAACTTTCATCTCTTGATAACAAATGAAGCACAACTTACTATTGGTACTATAAGGACTGATAATGGAGGAGAATATACTTCACATGCTTTTGAAACATATTTGCAAGAGAATGGCATCAAACACCAGACCACAATACCATATAATCCGCAACAAAACGGTGTTGCTAAAAGAATGAACCGAACATTGCTTAATATGGTAAGGTCAATGATGTTTTTTAAGAAAGTAAAATTAATGTTTTGCGGAGAAGCCATGCTTTGTGCAGCATACATTAGAAATCGGTGCCCTTCCTCTGTCATTAACAACAGAACTCCATATGAAATGTGGTACAGTCGTCTTCCTGCTATTAAACATTTCCGAATTTTCGGTTCTCAATGATTCCCAAACATCATAGGAATAAGCTGAGTGAAAGAAGCAGAAAATGCATATTTTTAGGGTATTCCATGACTTCTAAGGCATACCGATTATATGATGAAGCGAACAAAAAGTTTATTTTGTCAAGAGATGTAATTTTTCTTGAAATTGATAAAGATTCTCTCACTATTGATAGACAACTTAATCAGATAGAAAAGTTTGTGCCTCAAAAATTTTATTTTGAATCTGATAATATACTTCCCCATCCTGAAGGGGAGATTTATAGATCAGTCTGTGGAGTTCCTTCTCTCAATGATGAGAAATTGGTTGATGATGATAATTTCGTTGTTGTTGATGAGGAATTAGTTGATGCAAGTGTTTCTACAGAAACAATGACAGAAATGGCAAGAACTGAGCCAAATGAAGAAGATGAGCAACTTCCTGAACAACTTCCTACACAACCTTTCCGAAGGTCAACTCGTATCGAACATTTCCAAAGAAATATGATGAGTTTAAGGCTGGAAGTTCCTCAGGTAACTATTCTCATTGTGAATTTAATTTTTCTGTGGATTGTGAACCTACTTGCTTTGAAGAAGCTGCTAGTTATGAACAGTGGAAAGATGCAATGCAAAAGGAATATGATGCTCTCATAAAAAACGGCACATGGAGGCTGGTGGATCCTCCTGCTAGCATCAAACCTATTGGTTGCAAATGGATTTATAAAACTAAGTTTAAAGCTAATGGTTCGCTAGAAAAACACAAAGCAAGACTTGTAGCAAAGGGATATGCACAGAAAGAGGGTATCGACTATACAGAGAATTTTTCTCCTACAGCTAAATGGGGCACTATTAGATCTTTGTTTGCTATTGCAGCTCAGAAAGAATGGAAAATTCAGCATATGGATGTCAAAACTGCGTTTTTAAATGGAGATTTGAAAGAAGATGTTTACATGTTTCAACCAGAAGGTTTTTGCGTTAAAGGGAAAGAACAAAAGGTTTGCAAACTAATGAAGTCTTTGTACAACTTGAAACAAGCGCCAAGAGCATGGTATGAGAAGCTAACTGAACATCTTCTTAAATTAAACTATAAACATTTTGGCCTAGATGATGCAACTCTTTTTGTTAAAAAAGTCGGCAGATCAATTTATTATCTAGTTGTATATGTTGATGGTTTGATGATCACAGGAAACAATGATGAATATATATCATCTATAAAGAAAGAATTAAAAAAGGTTTTTGATATGACAGATTTAGGTTTACTTCATTATTATCTTGGTATTGAATTTGATCAAAAACCACAACATATTTTCATCTCTCACAACAAATATGTTGATAAGTTAATGAACAGATATAGTATGACAGAATGTAATCCTGTTGCCACTGCAATGGAGCAGAATTTGAAACTCACTTTCGAAGAAGGAAAGTCGTTTGAAGGTCCAACAAAGTACAAGCAACTTGTTGGAAGTTTGATTTATTTGTCTATTACTCATCCTCATATAACCTTTATTGTCAGAATACTTTCCAGGTTTATGCATCATTCTTGTGAGGGGCATTGGGTAGTAGCAAAAAAAGTTTTGAAATATTTAAAAGGAACTCAAACTTACAACATCAAATATTCCAAAGTTTTAGACTTCCATCTTGCTGGTTATTTAGATTCATATTTTGATGGAGATAAAGAAAATGGAGTCTCAACTTCTGGATATTCGATGAATCTTGGATCAGCAGCGATCAGTTGGAGATAGCGCAAACAATCTGTTCCTGTTGTTTCTACCACCAAAGCCGAATATGTTGCAGCAACTCAAGCCACTAAGGAAATCATTTGGCTTCGAAAAATACTCGAAGATTTGCAGGAGAAACAAAAAGCCTCAACTCTATTTGTTTCCACAACTATTTAATTCATTGCTCAGAATCCAAAGTTTCATGATCGAACAAAACATATCAACACTAAATATCATTTGATTTGACATCATGTAGAAGCCAAAATAATTCATCTAACACATTGTTCAACTTCCTCGAACAATTTGCGTATATTTTTACTTCATGAGCATTAGGGTGTGAAAAGTTCGAAAATTTAGATCTTTACTTATATGTCGTATGTCCCTTCTGACCTTGGGGGAAATGTTGTAATCCTACAAGAATCATACATGACTCGTTATGTCTTGCTCATGCGTTAGAAGTTATTAATAACTGCTTTTTTGAATTGTTAAAGTATAAATGTAATCGATTTTAGGTGAAGGAATACGATCACATGTTAATGAGTTAGCAATGGCAATGTAAGCTACTGCCAGGTCCACTAAAGCATGATTTTTCCTTTTTGCAAATGATAAAAGTTGAATTTAGTTTACGTTTTTTCTCTTCTATTAATAAACTAAAACATGTATAATATTGTAGAGCGTTGTAAATCAACAAGCTATGAATTCTCAGTTTCTCCTGTTTGAGTTGCCAGGTTCAAGATCTCTGCATGGAGAATATAGAGTGTGCAGTTTGGTTACATTCTAAAACATGTATTGCAATAGGGAATTTTCTTCAAAAATGCACTCATATACAACCTATAAATCTGATATCTAAGGTACTTTAGTAATCATAAGTTTTTTTTTGCAGTACGCTAGATGTGTCCAAGAAAATAATATGAGTTGGAAAGATGAGATCATAAATGGTTAAGGAACTTGATGTTAATTTACATCTTCAAAAATGATAAACAACACTTGATTCATGGGTCTTTCAATTAGAGCCTTCAAGTGTAAAACACTTGCATCTTTTGTATTCCTCGCTTATAGGTTTGTTACTCCATCTCCTAGGATGAAGAGAATAAGAAAGCAAGTATTCTTAAGAACATAATAGCATTTTATGATTTTGAAATTTCTTATCTTTTTAACTGAAAAACTTGAAGCCTTGGAACTATAATTAAACTCTATGCTACTGTCTACTTGGCTTTAGGGGATTATAAGAAATTAAAGAAATGTGAATTTAGAGTGTTTTGACTAATTTTTCTTTTGTTTCAGGTTGGGAGTGTACCTTTCAACAACTACTCATGGCTAACCACTCACAATTCATTTGTTATTCTCATAGATCCATCTTACACAGTGAATCAATGGTTGTCACTATCAAATCAACAAGATAGTATTACAAGTTAGCTCAATGTATGTTCTTTTTTTTTGTAATCTTTACCTCCCTTCAGCATTTAAATATATAGTCATAGATAGATACAATCAAAGAATGCTTGAAATTGTAGTCTAATACATTGTTTTGTCTATTTTGTTTTTAGTAAGTTAATTTGGTCACAAGGCCTTATTCTACTTGGATTTTGTGCAGAATTTTGTAAGAGCCTTTCTGTTAGACATATATGACTTTGAAAATGATGTTTTACTTTTCAGATGCAAAAAATTATCAAATTATATATTTTATACAGTTATCTATTATACACATTTTGTAAATATCATAATTGAGTTTATTTCCATAAATATGCATTATAAAAAATGTAAAATGTGATTTCTAATAGAATGAATCTCAAATGAAGAAATATTGAATCATTATTATTTAAAATATTTATGTCCACAAGTGGAGGAAATATCAACTGCTTCATCTTTAACCACAAAGGGGTTCTGCTTATCCGCAGCAGGATCCATGTCATCTACAATGTGCACCTCCATATTGGTGTTTTCATTTTCCTTAAGTGACTGATTTTATGGTTAAGAGACTGGGCATTTTGCCGAATAATGTATCCACAATATATATTATAGTCACCCATGAATCTAATCATGGTTCTTTATTCATACTTATTTCATGCTTTGGCGACATCTTGATATGGGTTATGGTTATCCAAAGAATTTTTTATTTTATCGTCTGCTCTTCCTGTAAACTCAAATGTTAGACCATTTGAATTTACTTCGTAACGCATCGTGGATGAGAGTAGATTAGCATATCGTATATGTTTCGGGGTAATCGAATATAAACCAGAGTATTTTTCATCGAAAAAGGATTAGCATATCAAGAGAATGATAGAAGTCCAGGCCCGGATGGTTGGTCTGTGGAATTTTTCTTACACTTCTTTGAGGAAATGGTCGACGAGAGGAAATGGCCGAGGAGATCACCCAAATGATTGAAAATGGTAGGGTTATGGGAATCATGCCGACTAATTTAAACTCCATGTTCTTGGTTGTCATACCAAAGACCTCCGAGCCCAGGCAGTTTAATGATTTCAGGCCTATCGCCTTGTGCAATATTTTATATAAGATCTCTTCAAAGATCATTGCCAACATAATGAAAGAAACATTGTCAAGACACATATGCAAGGAGCAGTATGGGTTTCTCAAAGGCAGATCAATACATGATGTCATTGCTATAGCGCAGGAAGTCATGCATTCTATGCATACTAGAAAAAAGGAAGCAACCATTCTAAAAATTGACTTGTTCAAAGCATATGACACAGTTGAGTGGTCTCACATTAGATTGGTACTGCTCAAAATTGGTCTCCCTGTATAATCTATAAGGTGGATTATTGCTTGCATTTCCTCAGTGACATATGTTGTTCTTATAAATGGGCGCCCAACAAAATTTTTCAAGGCCCAAAGGGGGATCAGACAAGGTTGTGCGCTATCTCCCCTGATATTTATCCTCATCATGGATGGATTCAGCATAATCATGAGGATGGCGTTAAGCTCAAGATATATATCCGAATTTTCTTTCTCCACGGAGGTATGTATCACACACTCCATTTTTGTTGATGATCTACTTATATTCTGCCAGATCAATAGGAACCATTGTTTTTACATTCACTATATACTGATTCGGTTTGGAAAAGCTTCTGGTATATGTATTAATAAGGGTAAATCCTTTATTATATTTGATATTGGGGATGAACATGAGATTCGGTTCATTGCCAAGTTTATGGGCATAAATGTTAAGCGGGCGGCTGAGGGCTTATTATACCTGGGTTTCCGAATCAAAACTTGTGCATATGGGATAAAAGATTGGTACTGGCTTATTGAGAAGATCAAAGCTAAGATCCACAAATGGTCACATCACTGGTTGTCATTGGGTGGTAGATTGGTGTTGATACAATCAGTCCTTGCTCAGTATGTGGTATACTGGGGCCATTTATATTACTTACCAGAAAAGACGGTGGACCAGATTAACCAGATTATGTCAAACTTTCTCTGGGGGGGCACGGAGCACAAATCTAAAATTCATCTGATGAGCTTCCAGAAGTTATGCATAACCAAAAATATGGGGGGTTGGGGCATACTCAATATCCGGTATTTCAATTCTGCAATATTGGCAAAATCGCTGTGGCGTGCAATTAAAGGTGAAGGAATATGGAACAATATTGTATACACCAAATATCTGGATAATGATCCTTTATATCTTTTATACATCAGACAGCTAAGATTGCCCAGGTTCGCCTCGGCCATATGGAAGGGCTTCCAAAAAAAATTTAATTTTTTTGCAGACATGCTCATATGGTCGTTTGGAAATGGACTGGATATCATCATTGGAAGGGATTGAATATGTGGCATGGAAAAGAATGCAATACCAGATCAGAGGATGACTCTAAAACTGGCGCGAAGAGGCATATTTTTTCTCAGCCAGGCCATACACTACTAGTCTATAGGAGTTCCGGTAATGAAAGACGCTGATATGTTGGGACTAAGTGGTGAGGATGCACAAGCCTGGACTGCATATGTTCATAGATTCAAAGCGACAGGCCTCTGTTATGATGCTAGGGGTGACAGGATAACATGGAATGGTGGCCAAAAATGTGGAATGCTAATTGTAAAGGAAACATACATATCATTGCTTATGCTGGGTACATGTGAAGATACATCCTCTGAGTTCTGGCCATTCTGGCACCGACACATTCCAACAAAAATATTGTTATTTGGATGGTTGGTCTGGAAAAAGAGAATACTTACCTGGGATTCACTTATTCATAGGGGCTTTCAAGGACCGGGTTGGTGTGTCCTTTGTAGGAATCATGAAGAGTCAGTAAATCATCTATTTTTTACATGCCCTGTGGCTATTCAGGTATGGAAGCTTTTCACTCCACACTTTATGGACTCTCTTGGGATTCCCAATGATTTTATGGATGGAGCTAATAGATGGGACAAAATCCGGAACAAATTTCAGTCATTACCATTCTTCATAATCTGGGAAATATGGAAATTCTGCAACAGAATCATTTTCGATAATGGAGTTTTTTCAATTCAAGCCATTCATGGAGCCATAATGAAATGGATCTATCACCGTGAGATTCCTTGCAATCCAACTGTGGATAAGTCTATCAGGCTGAGACCTCACTGCATCGCAGTGCCTACAATATTTTTTGATGGGGCTTGTCAGAATGGAACATTGGGGTGCGCGGCATGGATTAAAACATCAAATACTTATAGATATCACATACGCTGGAATGTGGGACGTGGAACCAACACATTGGCTGAGCTATTGGCCCTTTGGAGCGGTTTATATGCGGCGTACAATCTTCGAATTGAGATATCTGGTATATATGGTGATTCTAATATAATTATTGGGGCGATAAATGGCAACTTTTCCCTATCGGCTCCGACTACTCGAGGATGGATTGCGAGGACTAAGGATCTATGGACCAAATTGAAGCACCCTCCTCTACATCACATATACAGGGAATTAAACTCCAGCGCTGATCATTTATCAAAGAAGGGACTCAGTATGGGAGAGGGCATCATCAGGATGGAACACTTTCGAGAAAATGTCTGTGTCTGGTCCAAGGACATAGACATACCATGAAGGCAGTTTTACTTTGTCCACCCTATCTTTTTGTTTTTTGGTATCATTTTTTGTATTTTATCTTATGCAGAATGATACACTATATCCTCTATGAGATGCATCATCAAGCGAGCGAGTATAATATCTGGATCACAATTTTGTATCTGTACACTTCAATATAACGAAGTTACAAACAAACGGGATCAACTCAAGCAAGCCTGACTATCCAAGCGAGCCTGCTCACTCATTAAATGTTATGATTTAATATTCTGCTAATTAACTGGGCTTAGTTGACTGTCTTCTCACTATATGGGACACGAGCCTGTAAATGATTATATTTTTCTGTCAATTGAAATAGAAGTGAGACAGTATAGCAGCTAATGATGGAAGAGTAAACAAGCGAGCCTGATTAATCTATAAACACGATTTTCACATGAGTTGCCTGAGATAATGACAATTATAATTATGAACAGCAAGCAAGCGACCCTGATTGATACTTATGCATTATGAACAGCAAGGAAGCGACCCTGATTTACAAGTATCCTAATCGGACAAGCGCCTGAGTACTTAAGTGGTGACAGGTCCAAGTATATAAAACATGGCTTACATAGAAGTGTCAGGTATTATGTGCCTCGACAATTATCAAGTATAGTTGGGGAGGATGATATTTCGACAGACCAAAATCTGGAAATGTGAATGGTTTGGTTTAAGCCTCCAGATGTAATATGTCATAGTTAGATTGAACCTTTTCTTACCTAGAAAATTTTCTCTTAAACTATGGCATTGCTATTAAGATTTCT
>JAXQQM020074518.1:0-12436 GCA_034641835.2 Pinus albicaulis
GAGAAATATTTCTTGTTTCATTTCTTTGGCACTTACTAGAACTCCTTTCTCTGTCACATTTGAACTAACCTGTAGAAACATCATTTGTACATCTTTAACACATAGGTTTCTTATCAAAAGGAAAATCATCAAGTTGGTTTCCATAAAGAACAACTTCATCAAGTAGGTTGCCATCAAGGACAACATATTGCACCATATTGCAACCTCTTTTATGAAGGCAACCCACATGTACTTTCAGAATTAGTATATACGTGATTTTATGACACGAAGTCGCGTATACACTTTGCGCTCTAAAATTATGATATGGGAATTATCATGGTATTAGCCCACAATATTGAGCATCATATTGTACATTTGATTACGTCATCATCTGATCAACAATTGTGTGGTTTGACTCATATTGTAAAGACTAAATCTATGTAAGGAGAAGGAGATCAAAGATCATAGTGCAATATTGTGCATGAGTAAACGTGCTTGAATAATTTTCTCTAAAGAATGTATCTGCATGGTTGAATTCTGTTCTTAATTGATAGATCTGAATCTATGATGCATGCACATATACAATGATGGTTCAGGATCTCTAGATCTGAAATGAATATGCTCTTGTGTGATCCATTGAAGAGATGATTAGATCCATGACTTGGCTCAAGTTTACTGAATTCAAGTGTAGAAATCTGGGTAAGTTCTATGGATCTATTTCATTGTGAAAATTTTATATTTACAGATCTATACGCTAGTTCATATCAGTAAAATCACGTATATACGTGGGTTTGCTTTAGAAAACGCACGTATGGCAGTTAGGGTTTTCTGAACCTTATTGCAGAGGTTTTTATTTTATTTCTGCTATTTGTATGTTTTCTATTAATGAAGTCTTCTTGTAGATCTGGGTTTTTTGAATGATGTATATGTTTCTAAGTTGATTATGTACAAATATGATCAATGAGAGAATAAACAAGGTTGATGGTGACTAACTGATGAAGGTTTCTGCATTTCTAAAGATATCTGACTAAAAGCCTCAAATATAGTTCTGGGACTGATTACATTATGAAAAATAGTATTCACAGAGCTATACATAGGTTGGTGTGAAGGAAATCATGTATACACTTGAGGTCAATGAAGTGAAGTAGCGTATGCATTTTTAGTTGATGAATATTCAGGGTTGAGTTTGTATCTGCATATTTATTCTGAAGTCTGGGTTATTTCTGAGTTCTAGTTACAGTGGTATCACTGTTCTAATCGAAGTATTGGGTATATTTTATGGTTTCTGATGTTTATGAAGAGTTTTGATGATGTTGTTTGATCCAGTATGAAAATTGATGAAACATGGTTTGCAGTGGTTCTAAGGGTTGAAGCCTTCAGTATGAAAGTAGAAGCTTCCTTCCAGTAGAAGTTGGTGTTCTGCTCAAAAGGTTGAAGCTCCCTTCCAATAGTGGCTAGTAAACGAGATTAGGGGGTTGTATCTCCCTTCCAGAAGCATCTCGAAAACAAGAGAAGGTTGTGGCCTTTTTCAGATAGATTCCTACGTACTGAAATGAGTCCGCATCAGTACAATATTGTAAATAGTTTTCCATATAATAAATATTAAAGACAGAGATTAAAGAAGTGGTGGTTTTCTCCCGAATTGGGTTTCCACCTTAAATATTGGTCTTCATGTGTGTTTCTCTTATGTGAGGATTTATACTGCACATATTTACTGATTATCTAATAGATGCATGACTAGTAAATTGAGTTAAATATTGTTCCTGAAAGGTTTTTCTAATTCAAAAAATTATATCAGTATATGCTAGTTTCCTTTATTATATGTGGGTGTATATGCGAGTTGAGTTCATCAAAGTCGTGTATGGAAATTTTTAAAGAAAAATTTAAAATCTTTTTAGTAAGCTCTAAATACTAATTTACCACCCCCCCCCCCCCCCGCTTAGTATTTTTCCCAACAATTGGTATCAGGGAAGGTTCTTCTGAAGAAGCCTAATCACTAGAAGAAAGATCAGCTAGGATGGGCAATCAATATGAGACAACATCTATCAGGCCTCCTCTCTTCAACAAAAACAATTTAATATTATGGAATACAAGGACAAGATCCTATCTTCAGTCTCTTGGGGCATATGTATGGGCTATAGTTGAAGGAGGTTATCAATATCCAGCATCAGTTCCAACAGATGCAGAAGAGAGAAAGAAATATGAAACCAATGCAAAGGCGGTCAATGCATTATTGGGAAGTCTAACTGAATAAAATTTTGTCAAATTCATGCAGTTGAATACAACAAAGTAGATATGGGACAAAATCATTCTAAGCTATGAAGGTGATACCAAGGTAAAAAGCTGTAAACTCCAATATCTAGGAATTCAATATGAAAATATTAGGATTCATAATGAGGAAAGAAGTGCCAGTTTATTTTTACGTCTAGATGATATTGTAAATCGTATGAGAAATATGGGTGAAACCATAATTGACACTACTCTGGTAGAAAAGGTTTTATGATCTCTAACTCCCAAATTTGAATCAAAAGTGTCTGCTATGGAAGAGAAGCAGGATCTAAAAACTCTTACTATTGTTCAACTTCATGGTATTTTGAATGCTTTTGAAATGAGAAAAGGAGGTCCATCTGAAGTCAAAGAAGTTTTCTTTAGAGCTGCTGCAAAAGGAAAAGAAGTAGAATAACAAGAGGGATCAGGGTACGTTTCAGAAGAAGATGAGATAAATTTTTTAAATAAGCTACAACTTGGCACTATAAGATTCATAGGTAAGCTTCATTTTAATTTTTTTGCTTGTGGAAGAGTTGGTCATTATGTTACTAAGTGTCCTCATAAAGAAAAACATGAAAAAAGGAAAGGAAGGGGAAAAAGTAAATAAGAATCAGCTTATCAATAGAAAAATTTATTATACTCATGAAGATAGTGATGGGCTATCAAATAGTGAAGAATGAGAATTTGATCAAGATGGTAGACTACTCATGGATTTTGAATAAGATTCTAGTGAGGCTAAAGATACCTTTATGGATGCACTAGAAGAAAATTATTTTCTTGAACAAATTAATTAGCTCAAAATATGTTTGGAAGAAAACAAAATTTCCATAGATACTCTAAAGAATCAACTTATAGAAAAGAAGAAGCACAATGAAAAATTAGAATGTGAAATAGTAAGTGTAAGAAAGGAAATTGAGAAAGAGAAAACTTTAAATTTTATATTTTCTAAAGGAACTAAAACCTTAGATGAAATTATCAAGGTTCAATGCTCTCCTCTTGTAAAGACAAGTCTTGGATATATAGGAGAATCCTCTCAGTCTTCAAAACTAAGCTATCTAAATGCAGCTAAAGCAAGCCTACAAAATTCTATCACTCAGCAAGAGAAGAAGGATACTTCACAAGTAAAGCATGACAATTTCGATACAAAGAAAAATAGCAGAAATATCAATCAGAGAAATACCAATTTGCAGGTAAACACAAATAGAAGGTTTCATGATCGTAGAAATTTCTTCTTGAGTGGGCAATTCTTCTCATGTCATAATTTTGGTCATAAAGTTGTTCAATGTTTTGCATACAAAACCATCATGACCAGAGAAGAAAGAA
The DNA here is from genome assembly GCA_034641835.2 of Pinus albicaulis. Classification (NCBI taxonomy): domain Eukaryota; kingdom Viridiplantae; phylum Streptophyta; class Pinopsida; order Pinales; family Pinaceae; genus Pinus; species Pinus albicaulis. Next base: position 3,571 of record JAXQQM020074518.1, read on the forward strand.
AGAAAAGAAATGAGACTAGAATAAAGAAGAATACTTATAACAACTTTTCCCCTCTTCAAAATGAAATTGAATGTGCTTATTGCAATAATTTTGGTCATGGATAATCTTAATGTAGGAGCAAAATTCAGCCAAAAGGGCATATATATTTAAGTTCCAAGGTATGTAGAAAGAAGGACTTAGAGGTTGAGAACTGTGGCATAGCCTTATTTGTAGAAGGGGAATAAAATCAATGGTACATTGATAGCGGATGCTCAAAAATCATGACAGGTGATAGAAATAAACTCCTTGCATACAATGCTCTAGAAAGAGAAAATAATGTTACTTTTGGAAATGATACTCCTGCTGTAATTAAACTACGTTATGTATGTTGATGGATTAAAACATAACCTGTTAAGTGTGATTCAAATGTGTGATCAAGGAAATGAATTTGTCTTTAGTTCAAAATAATGTGTGGTATGTGAACTTGACAAAGGAAAAATAATAATAAAAGGAACTAGAACACAAAGAAATTTGTATTTATTGAAAGGTTGCAAAGAACAATGTTACTTGGGTAAATCTTCAGAAAATTGGTTATGGCACAGAAGATTGTGGCATTTGAGTTTCTCTCAAATCAATAAATTTAGCAGACTCGAAGCGGTTCATGATCTTCCCCACATTACTCTCCCTGAAAGTACCATATGCAAATATTTCCAATTCGGTAAGCAAACCAGAGTAAAATTCAATGCCAAATAAGGATCATCAATTAAGCTTCTTGAAGTCATACATACTGACTTATGTGGACCTATGAGAAAAATTTCACCTTGTGGAGAACAATAGTATATTCCTTTTATTGATGATTTCTCTAGAATGTGTTGGATTGGTTTACTAAAACACAAATATGAAGCATTTGAAAATTTTCAGATCTTTAAATCCCTGGTTGAAAATGAATTAGATCTAAAAACAAAATCTCTTAGATCTTAAGGAGGGGAATATATATCAGATTAATTGTTTGCTTTCTGTGAACAACATGGCATAAAAAGATAGTTTTTTGTAGTTGGAACCCCACAACAAAATGGTGTGGCAGAAAGAATGAATATAACAGTTCAATAAAATGGCTCATGCTATGCTTGATGATTATGTAACACTTGATACATTTTTGGGAGAAGCAGCACATACAACAGAAAATATTCTTAACAAGGCTTATGTTCATGTAAACAATGATAAAACTCCTTATGAGCTCGGGTATGGTAATCTTCCAACTATAAAGGATTTTAGAGTTTTTGGTAGCAAATGTTTTATCAAGAACAATGATGAAAAACTTGTTAAGTTTGAACCTAAAGTGGATGAAGGAATGTTTCTTGGCTATTATTCTAGAAGTAAAGCATATAAGTGTTACAATAAAAGACTTCAGAAGATTGTTGAATGCATTGATGTTGTAATTGATGAATCTCTCTCAGCTCCTAAAAGGGAAATACCAATAACAAATGAAGAAGATGGTCATGAATATCTTACTGCATCAAATAGAAACAATATAGAAGGTGAACCCAATGAAGCACCAGAAGAAGATCTATGTAAAAAGGCCCCATCCAGGTATGTATAAAAGAATCATCTAGAATTTCAAATCTTGGGATAAAATGGATCAGGTGTCTAAACAAGAATAACTTTTGTATGATCTCCTAGTAACATTTCTATCCACTATTGAACCACAAAATGTCAATCAAGCTAGCAAAGATGAATGTTGGATTCAGGCCATGAATGAAGAACTTGATCAGATTGAAAAAAATCATACTTGGGAATTGGTTCCAAGACCTAATGATAAAAATATTATTGGAATGAAATGGATATTTAAAAACAAGTTAAATGAAAATGGAGATGTTATTAAAAACAAAGATAGACTTGTTTGTAAACAATATGCTCAACAAGAAGGTATAGACTTTGAAGCAAAATTTTCTCCTGTAGCTAGACTTGAAGGCATTAGAATGTTTCTTGCCTTTTCAAGCTTTCAATAATTCAAAGTTTATCAAATGGATGTTAAATCTATTTCCTCAATGGTCATCTAGAAGAAGAAGTTTATATTGAACAACCAGAAGGATTCATTTTGGGAAATGATGAAATTTTTTTTTGCAAACTTAAAAAGGCTTTATATGGTCTCAAACAAGCTCCAAGGAAATGGTACTATCATGTTGACAAATATCTTCATCAACAACGTTTTTCAAAGGGATCTGTTGATAGCAACTTATACACAAAAATTGAAAATGATAAACTATTGATAGTAGTTGTACATGTTGATGACATCATTTTTGGGACTAATGAAGATTCCATGAGTCAAAAAATTTCCTCTGTTATGCAGCAAGAATTTGAAATGTCTTTAGTTGGGGAACTAACATTTTTTCTTCGCTTACAAGTGCAACAAGCAACAGATGGCATATTTTTATCACAAGCAAAATATCTTAAGAAAATTCTGAAGAAGCGTGGGATGGAGGATTGCAAACATGTGAGTATGCCAATGGTAACTGGATGTAACCTCAGTTCTCATGATGATTCTCCTATGGTGAATCAACTAGAATATAGATCCATGATTGGAAGTCTTCTTTATATAACGGGGACAAGACTAGACATTATGCATGTAGTTGGGATTGTTGGACGATTCCAAGATAATCCAAAAGAGTCTCATGTTTAGGCTGTAAAAATAATATTCAAATATATACAAGGGACTCAATATTATGGTCTATGATATCCAAAGAATGTTGATCTCACTCTCCATGCTAACACAAATGCAGATTGGGATGGAAATGTTGATGATCGTAAAAGCACTAGTGGTGGTGCATTCTATATGGGGCCTCAATTGGTATCTTGGTTTAGAAAGAAAAAAAGTTCTATTTCCTTATCTACAACAGAAGCGGAATATGTGGCTAACACATCATGTTACACACAACTACTTTGGATGATGCATACATTACAAGACATTCAAATCAAATGTTCACCTCCCATCTCCATTTTGTGTGATAATACAAGTGCCATTAGTATCTCAAAGAATCCTATTATTCATTCCAAGTCCAAGCACATTCCTATCAATTACCACTTCCTATGTGAACAAGTGCTTTAAAAAAAGGTTTAATTGGAATATGTTCCCTCCAAAGAACAAGTTCCTGATATATTTACTAAACCTCTTTCCAGGGAAGCATTCAAATATCTTAGACAGAAGTTGGGAGTTGTCTCCGCCTCTTAGATTAGATCTATTTTATTTTAGAATATTAAATTTGGTATGCGGGTTTCATAAAGGAAAATCGCGTATATACACGAGTTTCTGTGCATAAAACCTCATATGGGTTTTTCTCATAGAAATTCTCTAGGTTAGTGTTTCAAAACAGTTTTGGTGCTATTGGGTAATATCTATTGTTTTTCCAGTATTCATCTTTTGGTATATTCTCTGATATTTTTCTCCCTGATGAAGATGCTTTGATGATTTGTTTGTTGAAGGTGTTCAGGATGCACAAGCTAAGGGGGAGCAATTGTCTTTTGGAAAATGATGCATTGTTGGCATTCTGATTGGTTGTTGTTTTATGATCTCATGTTTGAGATTCTTTAGTTTTGGTCATAAATAGCCATATCTGTAATTTTATGAAAAGGTCATGTTGAGACCTATTATGTAAAATTTTTATATTTAGTCATGTAAGGACTTGTTCAAATTTTAAACCCACTTGGTTGGGAAGTTGAATCAAATTTGTAATTCCACTTGGATGGATCATTGATGTAAGTATGAGCCCTTGGTGATAGGAAAGGTCATACTCGGTTGATTGAAGTACTTCGTTGAAAAATATGTTTGAAGATCCAGCATGAACTCAGGGGGAGCTTGGTAAATTGTGCACACATCAGATCTTCAAAGCTCATCTTTCTACAAGGGAAAAAAAACCTTGTTTTTGTTTTGATTCGCCATTTGCCCTTGCTGTCAAAGGGGGAGAGTATTTTGGTGTTTGAATAATGGTTATTATTAATGTATTTATCTATTGTGGTTATCAAACACCATCGTGGTTTCCATCAAGTCCAAAGGGAGAGATTGTTGGCAATATGATGCAATATTTTGTCCTTGATGGAAACCTACTTGGTGAGTTGCCTATGATAAGCAACCTATGTGTTAAAGATGTAAAAATGATATTTCTACAAGTCAGTGCAGATGTGGTAGAGAAAGGAATTCTAGTAAGTGCCAAAGAAATGAAACAGGAAATATTTCTTAATGTATACACAGGTTTTATGAAGGAAACCCACGTATGGATGCAATGTATACACTACTTTTATGACGCGAAGTCGTGTATAGACGCGGATAAGAATAATCGAAGTCGCGTATGCCTTTTTACCTCTAAAATTATGATACCAAGGGGAATTACCATGGTATTAGCCCACAATATTGAGTGATGTATTGTCTATTTCATTATATCCAAGAATACCACCAGAAATTGTGTGGTTTTGACTCATGGTATTGGTAAAGGCTAAATCTATATAAGGAGAAGAAGATCATAGTGAAATGTGTGCATGAGTAAGGATTGTAACTGAATAATTTTCGCTAAGGTATATCTACATCGTATAAACTCTGTTTTAATTGATAGATCTGAATATATGAGGCACCCATGGATACAATGATGGTTCGGGATCTCTAGATCTGAAATGACTATGCACTTGTGTGATCCATTGAAGAGATGATTAGATCCATGACATGATGCAAGTTTACTAAATTGAAGTGAAGAAATCTGGGTAAGTTCTATGGATCTGGTTCATTCTGCAAATTTTATATCTACATATCTATACGCTAGTTCGTCTCAATAAAAGTAGTTATATACGTGGGTTTGCTTTTAAAAAGGCATGTATGGAAGTTAGGGTTTTCTAAAGCTTATTGCAGAGGTTTTTATGTTATTTCTGCTATTTGTTTGTTATTTTTCAATCAAGTCTTCTTGTAGATGTGGGCTGTTTAAATACTGTATATGCTACTAAGTTGATTATGTACAAATATGATCAATGAGAGAATAAACATGGTTGATGGTGACTAACTGATGAAGGGTTATTCTTTTCTAAATATATCTGACTGAAAGCCTCATATCTGGATCTAAAATTGATTACATTCTAAAAAATAGTATTCAAAGAGCTATATGCATGTTGGTGTGAAGGAAAGCACGTATACACGTGGGGTCAGTGAAGCGGAGTAGTGTATGAATTTTAAGTTGATGACTGTTCATGGTTGAGTTTGTATCTGCATTTTTATTCTGAAGTCTAGGTTATTTCTGAGTTCTGGTTACAGTGGTCTTACTGTTCTGATTGAAGTATTGGGTAAAGTTTATGGTTTTTGATGTTTATGAAGAGTTGTGTTGATGCTATTTGATCCAGTATGAAAATTGATGAAACATGGTCTGCAATGGTTTTAACGGTTGAAGCCTTTAGTATGGAAGTAGAATCCGGTGTTCTTCTTAGAGGGTTAAAGCCCCCCTCCAGTAGTGGCTAGTAAATGGGATTAGGGGGTTGTAGCTCCCTTCCAGTAGCAGCTGGAAAATGAGAGAAGGTTGTAGCCTTTTTATATTGATATGAGATTGCATCAGTATAATGCTGCAAACAGTTTTCCATATAATAAATACTGAAGACAGAGACGAAAACAGTGGTGGTTTTCTCTTGAATTGGGTTTCCACCTTAAATATTGGTGTTCATGTGTGTTTCTCTTCTGTGATGATTTATACTACACATATTTACTAATTATATAACAAATGCCTTGGTGATAGCTGTGTTTTTTTTTTTTTTTTTTTCTCAATAAGACTAATTCTATTAAGAAAGAAACATATAGTACAATCAGAGCTTGCAAAAGCAGAGCATAGAAGCAAGGGGCCGGCAATGAAACATTATCAACCTCGGACCCCAAAAGCAACCATGGAATGAACAAAAGAAAACAAGGATGACATAAAAAGGAGAGCGAAACAAAGGAAGCTACCCAGAGTGGGCAGAGACTTCCAGACGAACTTTTTTCCCTTTCTTTTTAATGACTTTGACCCAGCCATTATGATTTGGCTGGGAAGGAACCAATTGTAGATTATTTTTCACTGTAGAATGAGTCTCCTTGTCTGAATCGGAGGAAGAAGACTCATGCAAACGTTTCTGTGGGATCGGAGGGGCAGAGGGATCCCCAAGGCTGGCCGAGGGCGTGACCTGCGGGTGCACATCTTTCTCTCCTTCCTCTTCCAATTCTTCCTCATCCGAGCTGGAGGACGCTAGATCATTCATGGGAGGAGGATCGCATGGTTTCCAGCTCTTGGACTTCGGTTTGCTATTGGTTTTCTTTTTTCTGTCAGGGAAGCTGGTGCATGTGTTCTGAAGATGCCCCGTCTGATGACAATGTCTGCACCGAAATGCAGTGTTCTCATAATCCAAGGTTTGTGTCCAGTGAAAGTCCCCAACTTTGAGGTTGATCTGATCAGGCAGTCCTTTGCTTAAATCTATTTCCGCACAAATTTTGCCATAGGTATAGATTCCTTTGTCCGCTCGAGAGGAATCTGTAGCCAGGAAGTGGCCCAAGGCATTTCCAATCCCTTGGAAAACCGAGATGTGCCAGAGATGAGCCGGAAGGTTCGGAAGACGGACCCAGATGGGAAGCTTGGTGACAACTGCTGAAGAGGGGTTGAAATCTGGGAACCAAGGAGTGAGAAATAGTCCAGCTGCTCCCCGAAACCATGGGCCTCCTGTTAAGGCTTTCTGATAATCTTCGCTGAATGCAAACACTACTATGAAGAAACCCTTTGAACAAAGGATGACTTGACAGGTGTCTGTCCAATTAGCGTGGATCCATTGATATAGATCTGTTGTTCGAGGCCAAAGGACATTGAATCTGCAAATGATGGCGGACTCTGCATATATCTGAATTTGTTCGTCCAGCGATGGATTGGAGATTTCAATAGAGGGGACTTCCTCCATTTTGTCCACAAGGAAAGGCTTGGGAGCCTCAGCTGAAGTAGCAGATTTCTTGGGCGGCTGTGCATGAACCGCATCCTTATAGGAGAAGGCTGGAGTGGAGGATGGCTGCCCAGGTGCTCCGCCTCTAAGTCTCAGGGAAAGCACAATCGAAGCGTCTCTATTAATGCTGTAATAAGAGAGGGGGAAAGGGTTTTCAAGTTGTTTACCTTTGTGAAGCAACCTTTGGAGCTCCGATGGAATCCCCAATCTGCGTTCGAGATTGTTTAAGAGATCTTGCACTAAATCCGAAGCTTGCACCCAATGCAACATGGTTCTGCCAGATAAAAGCGTGATCTGGATCTGGAAAGAAGAGAGGTGATTGGCCAAAAGAGCAGCCGGTTGAATATCGAAACCCTCCTGCGTCAACCTCCTATCCGGTATGCCTTGCTTCTTCGAGAGGCTGATACTGAGTCTTTGCAAGGGAGGATCCAGGCTGTTATTGAGAGAAGCTGGAGCGATTTCAGAAGATCTGCAAGGCTGCATAGCCATTCCCTGACCAGAGCCGTATAAAATCTGCCCTTGGACGCGGCAGAGGAGGCCAGCATCAGGAATAGTCCTGCAAAATAAACCTTGGAGTGCATAATGTCGGCGGCCAAGTGATGAGGAGGCTAGGTAGCACAGCCAATCCATCATGCCGCAAAACGGCAGCCGGGAGACAGTTAATCGAGCATTCCCATCCTTCAGAATTCTGCGTAGAGCTTGTGAGATAGCGACCAGGAGAGCCGCGGACTTGTCGGTGCCGTGGGAGACTGAATGATCGCCGGGAGACCAGTAGCGGATTTCCACGAGGAGCTTCCAAGGGAACCTGGGTGCCGGGGCGATAGTCTCAGCAGCGCTGGACGAGATCAGAGAAATCAAGGCGCCGTCACAGGAGCATGTTGCAGAAACCCTAAGAGCCATCGCTGCTCTCGTGCGGCTGATGGCTTGTGTTAAAGATTGTTCTTTGAAAGGTTTTTCTAATATACAAAATTATATTAGTAAACACTAGTTTCCTTTATTATAAGTGCGTGTGTATACGCGAGTTTAATTCATCGAATCCGCATATGGAAAGATGTAAAAGAAAAAAGTTAAAATATTTTTAGTAAGTTCTAAATACGGATTCACAACCCCCCCCCCACTCGGTATTTTTCCAAACAAGAAAACCATGAAACAAGGAACCATGATATGTAAATGATAGAGGTTGAAAAGTATCCCTTGATGAAATTATGCTTTCAGTGGGATCAGATTCAAGATTAGGATTATGTACATTAATGTGATCTTGAAAAACTAAGGGATTAAATTCTACTTCAAAGCTCTGTGTAGTTGCTAAACCATTCCAATTTTTCCTCAATAGGATCCAGATCATGGGGAATGGGTGGAGGTTGAATGGATGGATCAACAATTCAATTTTCAGATTTCCCAACTTTAACATCATCATGAGGAAGCACCAAAATGGGTACTGGAAAAGGAGGAAGACACGAAACAAATAGAATAGTAGGTTCCTCCTTACAAATTTGGGGTGTCTCATCATGATCAGTAGAAGTTGTTGGAGGAGCATCATACGGGACTTGATATTATATATTTTTCAAGGAGAAAGTGTTCTGACAATTTTTCACCGTCCCTGCAATTCCCCATCCCACACAATTGGAGGGCTTATTCCATGACCTGTGAGTAGTGACATAACTTGAAAACACTTTCATGGCATTCCCTTAAACATGTACTTTCATTGCCCTGAAGACAACTCCTTGTGAAAAACCCTGAAAACACCCCTTTTTGCATTGGCGCGGGCAGCCAGTTTAGTACCCACGCCAATGGGGGAAATCCTTCAAAGAGGGTGCACCAATTGGCGCTCTGTCCCAGAGTCACACTCGCGCTAGCCATTTTAAGGAGTGTTTTTTTAAAATAAATGGCAGAAGTTTCGTCC
>JAXQQM020078342.1:0-164849 GCA_034641835.2 Pinus albicaulis
AGTTATTGAGTTTTCTGAATGTGTGATTTATTTCTTTAAAGTAATTTGATTTTAGTTAAGCATCCGTTTACTCTTGTATTTCTTAAGCACTGTACTACTAGCATTACTCTGACAAATGAGCCTCGGATTGAGTCACTCTTTGTAATGACAAAACGCTCTCGGGTTGACATATTAATGTGAGGTAATTAGAGGTGAAAGATACCCTTTTTATAGCTCTACACTGACTAGCCGAGGCAGGCCGCTTACGGGCAGCCTGAGACGATTGCATCATGAAAACATTCGATGAGCTGGGATTGGTGACAGGAGGGGGGGGAAGGTTAGGGAAAGTTCCAAGCAGGGAAGAATCTTTGTAAACGCCGGGGGAGACACTGGTCGAGGAATCAACGGTTTGCTTGTTGGCTATAGAAGAGATAGTCGTCTCAGGGGAGGTCTGAGATTTTGGCTCATGATATGTCAACTGGTCAATGGTGACTATCTTTCCATTATGGGGGAAAGACATCTTGCGAAAGACCGCGGATGGGACAACATACATAGCATAGGTGTAGCTTCGCCCCAGTAGAATGTTGTAATCTAGCGGGGCATCGATGACTTCAACGTCAACGCAAACAATCTTACCGGAAAGGGTGATAGGACAATTACGGAACAGGCCAATGGGCTGGGAGGCATGACCATCCCACGCTCGAAGGGTGATTGTGGAAGGGTCCAGCTCAGGAGATCCGATTTGCTTCCAAACCAAAGCGGACATGACGCATGTGGATTCCCCCTCATCAATGATACACCGGGACATGTTGGCGTTCCATATTTTGACTGGGATTTGGAAGGCGAAGGAAGGAGGGAGAGGAGGATGGTCCGATTGAGTGGCGTTGAAAAAAATCATTTGGTCATCAGCAGGATCTACAGCGCCCACGGCAGATAGTAGAGCCTTCTTTTGGGAAGGGCACGACTGGAGGAGCTCCAGTGTGGAAATGGCAGCAGGAGATTGCGCCAAATCATCTACTATGCTATATGAATGGGCAGCTCGACTGGGAGCAGCGTTTCGACGTAGTGGGCCCTTAGGTATCTTGGTATGAAACTCAAATTTTGGTTGAGGGATATGTAAGGGGCCACTGGGTGACGAAAGAGGCTCTGGAGAACCTGAAGAAGGAGGCTCAGGAGCAGACTGAGTAGGAGGCTTGGAGTACTGGCGAGACCGAGTTTGAAGGTGAAGATCGACGGACAGGTTAGGATCAGAGTGCATCATAAGGATCTGGTAATCAGAGGAACCAGAAAGGGAAGGGGGGGCAGCTACCTGGCTGTTGGGCAGTTGGGTAGCCATGAATCCTTGCTGAGGGAAAGGATCAGTAAACACAGCTGGTTGGGTAGTGGCCACATTAGGAGGAGCATGAGGGGAGGCGTGCTGTCCACGCAATGTGGCTTGAGACTCCCACATCTGCTGCATCTGGGGTAATAGGGGACAATCGTGGGTGTAATGACCATAAACACCGCAACACGAACAAGTCTTACTTGTGCGAAGCGGCCTGTCCGGCTTGGGCTGAGTGCCCTGTTGCTGGTTGGCAGTGTTGGGGTCCACACCAGGATTGGGTCCGCGGGTACCAGGGGCAGATTGGTTTGGATTGCCTCTCCGCCTTCTTTGAGAAGAAGGGGGATTAGTCGCGCCCTGCTATGAAAATACTTGCCCTAGAGGGGGCTGTAGGTGCTGGTGCTGGGGTTGAGGAGGCAAGGGAGGAGGAAGTGCATATGCCGGAGGAGCTGGCGCACCAGGCTGCGGATAAGGGTAATGGGTAGGTTGGGCAACATTGAGGTAAGCAGGAGGTTGGGCAAAAGGAGGAGGCATGCCGTATCCTGGATACATGCTACCGGGAGGGGGAAGAGTGCTGGAGGAGCTGGCCCCTCCCTGAGGGAGACCATAGCCCATAAGAGGTTGAGCGTATGGATGGGAAAGGGCTCCAACGATACCGTCGGCGGAATGAGATGCCCCCGGGGCGTTAGCGCCACCGGGCCTGGGGATGTCAGGAAGAACGGTATAAACATAACCAGATTGAGCGTAGATCAGGTCATATTTCAAGGCTATTTGGAGGGCGGCTTCTTCAGTTTGAGGAAAATGAGAGGCGACATCTTTGCCGATAGGAGCGGGAAGGGTGCGAAGAAACCAGTCCATGTAAACCCGATCTTCGAAGGGAGGGGCTCGACGTAAGCTCCGTTTTCTTCGCCATTCCTGAACATGGGCAGAAAGGCGTGTTGAAGAGGATTGCTTGAAGGAAGTCAAGAGCTCCGTTTCGGTATCGTATCGGAGAGGGAGCTGGAAGTACGACAAAAAGGCTTGGGCAAGAGTCTCAAAGGTGGTATGGGTAGAGGTGGCTTGTTCGACATACCATTTAGAAGCTTTGCCGGTAAGCGTGCGTTGGAACAAACGAAGACGGATGGAGTCATCGGTAATGGAATTGGAGGAACACCACATGTGGAAAGATCAGACATGATTGGTTGGATCTTCGCCATTAAGGCCCTCAAACTTAGGGATGTCGGAGGGGAGCTTGGTTGGCATAGCAGGCAAATTAGCATTGTGGTGAATGGGGTCATTGATCAACTGATGGAAATCGGGGAGGCTGAGGCCTACAATGTACGGCAGCACAGGGGTGGCTGGGGTAGTTCCTGTGGCGGTTCCGCTAGTAGTAGGGCCGGAATTAGGGCCAGGAGAACCGCTAGCGTTAGGCCCTGGACTAGACATAGTGAAGGTGACAGGGGGAGAACCAGGAGGAGAAGGAGAACCCGATGGATTAGGAGAGGAGTCGGAGTGTGGACTCGAAGGAGGACTAGCTCGATGACGGCGGGGCGGAGCAGGTCGATCGACTGGAAACTGAGGATGAAGGCCAAGAAGTCTCCGGGAAAGGCGCCTTGGGGGCGCAATGATGACAGGAAGAAGGAAATCGACAGGGGCAGAAAGGGACAGAATCAATTAAGGTCAAGGGCAGAAAAGGTGCAGTGACAATTGATTTTAGAGTCTTTTCCAGGCGGTGTTAACCAGGCGCTTCTTCGCTTAGGGTCAGTGTGTGGCGTGCGTTAATTTTAATTTTTAAACCCTTTCCGTTTTGAGAGCAAGAAAAAGTGTGCCGCGTAGCTGAAAATAAACCTACAGAGAACAGAATATAATGCTGAAATAACAGAAAAATAACAGCTACTTGTGCATCTATCTAACCCAAGAAGGTGGGTCTCTCAAAACTATTCTGAAAAGAAAGGGAAAAATCTATGTAAAACACACGGAAAAGGGGCCAATAGATCTAAGGTCAAAAGGGACAGGGATCTAAAGGATAAAGCTGCTGAAAAGAGGTGCAGATCACAACCAAGAGACAGAGGCAAGGTGACTGGAAAAAGGAAGGAAATCAGCAAAAACCGAAGGGGCCAAGGCGGAGGCCTTCAAAGGAGGTCCAAACAAAACGACAGGAGGTGATTTGAAAGGAAGAGAGGCTGATTTCAAAGGATCTGAAAGGGAGGTAACAGATATGGAAAAAAGGAGGCTGAAGCTCTGAAAAACAGACGGCTGAAACAACTAAAACTCTTCCACAAAAAGTGGAGGGTACTAAAGCCCTAGGGGGCTAGGTTCCCACTTAGATGAGTAAAAATAGATCAGAACTTGGTCAAAGTGGGCTGAGACAGAGGCTGGAAAACCCTGACAGAAGCTGCAACAGAACCCAGAAAAATTGCAGAAAAATCACTGAAAAACTGGCAGGTCGCAGTTTCTGACCTGTTTTCAGTGCAGGTCACAGAAAAAGGGCAGAAAAGTGTGACCTGGAGGTCCAGGTCGTAGTTTTTGGGCCAAAAAGTGTGACCCCCCATTCTGGTTGTCTCGGCAGCAGATTTTCAGAAAAGTTGCCGTCTCAGTTGCGGCTGGTGTCGCTTACCTGCGCAATAGGGCCAAAAACACACGGAAGTTAGAAATTTTAATGTTTTAGGGTTTTATGTGAGAAAAAAAACATAAAAATAGGAAAAATAAACAGCTGAAAAGAAACCCTAGGGTCTGAAGTAGCTAGATATGCAGGAATATGAAAAACGACAGCGGTCGTAATTTAAAACCCGTGTGGAGTCACCATTTGTTAGTATGAATACTTTGTCAAAGTGTACGAAAAAAGACCACTTTAGCTACGCATAACTAATAGCCCTAATAACAAAAGTGGCTACCAATATCTTTAGATCTGCGATTAGTTAGACAAGAAAATAGCTGCAAAATACCAGATCTATGTATGGAAAGACATTAAGCAGTAAAAACAAGGGTTTGCTCCATATACCAATAGACAAGACAAGAACAATTTTTGAAAGAATTTTTGTATTAATGGGGCACCTGTGAGGAAAAACAGAAGGATTATCCAATTCCCCTCAGTGGGATGGGTTCTTGGAAGTCCTCAGCACTTCATATCTAAGATTTCTCTCTCTAGTTGATGTAGAAAACCCAATGCAAAGAGTAGAGCTCAATGGGAGCAAATGGCAGAAAATGGTGACCAAGTGTATAGATCCAGAGTGATCTAATAGGAAACAAAGGGTGAAGAATGTTATGGAAAACCCTCCTATTTATAACAAAATATTAGGTCATTATAGATCTTGGTGCATGGGTTAACCAGATCTAGATCCACTTTTTATGGAATATTTTATTATATTTGTTGGAGGGAAAAGGTATTTGACTTGGGTCAAATCCCTTAATTTGTTAAAAATAAATAAATAAATGATTTATTTATCTTTTTAGGGAAGTGGTTAGAAGATAATCAAATAAATAATGATTTATTTAATTATTTAAGGAGGTGGTTAAATAAATAGTGATTTATTTAATTATTTGTGGGTGATTTGGTCATATTTAACAAGGAATATCATCTAAATAAGGTTTAAATGATTATTCCTAGAAAATAATAAGATAAATAAAGGTTTATCTAATTAATTTCTTTGATTTTGGGTTAAACATGACTGGGAATAATAACTAAATTATGGTTTAATTAATTATTCCATGAGGAAAATCAAACAAATATGGGTTTGTTTAATATTTCCTTTTGGGGTTTCCTGTTTTAACATAGTGAAAGCAGTTTTACTTAGGGTAAAACTGGTCTTACATGGTGTACTTGGGTCCATCTAATGATAATAAGTTAGATGACCAAAAAATGGTGTAACAACTATGGACAAAGAGTCACTACATTCACCACTAGCTGCAGAAGTACTTTCATCCAGAGAAGAGACACTTGCAAATTTGCAAGATAATCTTGAACTCTTGACACATAGAGCCCCATGCATGATTCAATATATGCATGAGAAATAGGAGGTAGATTCCACTGCTGGTACACTTGGAGGAGAGCAGTCATCACTCTTACTAGTAGTTGGAGAGATCATTGCACCAGAAGAGGAAACTCTTGTGATCTTGCATGATGTTTTTGAATCTCAGTTGATCCAAGGTATGCATCCATTTTCATCTCATATTGTTTCAGTACCCCTTATTGAAACTTATGGGGACATGCCATTAGGGCCCATGCATAACCAAGGGTTAGAAAAAAATGTTGATTTTGAGTAGCAACATATCACTGCGCAGAGTACCCTTGTTCTGATTAAGGAGGAGATGAAAAACTATCCCAATTTTTCATTGATAAACTAATTCAGCCCTTTGATTTGAAATGTGGAATTTCAGGAGATGGGATGAACATGATCCTATGTCCAATGGCTTGTTATGATATTAGCATTGTGCCTTGCTTTAAGACATCATATACATCATCTTGTAGATCCAAGGGAGAAGGGAAGTTTCTAGCATTTCAGCTAGTAATCCAATGGATAATCATTCCTTCACATTGTATTCATTATTTCCATCATATCTGAGCTTCATTGCATATCTTAGTAGTAGGCTAGAGAGCCTCCTTCCTTATTAATCGCTAGCTAGAGCGCTAGAGCATATTTATGTGTCATATTTACTTTTATTCTTTGTATGGGTATGAATGTCTTGTTCATGTATGTATGAAATTCTTTTCTACATTTTCGTATGTATTATTTACTTGCACATAAATAATAGGTGTGAATATATACTTTTTAAATATCTATTTAAATGATTATAAATATATTATCATTATTTCTTTATATAAATATAGTATTTGCAATATTAATTTGGAAATAAATTAGTTTAAATATTTGTAATAATGCTATTATTATTATTAATTTATATATTATTATTTTGGTTTTTTTTTTTGGGTTATTTTTTTTTTTTACAATGTTTAAATATTTTTAATAAAGCTGCTATTATTATTAATTTATATATTGTTATTTTGGTTTTTTTTCTTTTTTTTCTTTTTTTTTCTCTTTTTTATCAAAATTTTCAATATTCATCATATTAATTTATCACTTTAAAATAAATAAAAAATAATATACATATTGCAATAAAATTAAAAGTACATAATATTATCCCTCCCCATACCACTCAATTAATGATTGTCACTTTATAAAGTAGAATGCAAACCATGAAACTCAAGGTTCAAAACCCTTAAAAAGGAAAGAATAGTAACCTATTATTGATATTATCATCAATTTGTACTAACACATAAATTAATTATTTAATATTAAAATAAATTCGATACAATAAATTTAATTATTTTTATTTAAATTTTTCATTAATTTTAATAATTTCTATTTTTTTTTCATAATACTATAACTTAATAATATGTGGAAAAAATATGAATTCTAAAATTTTGTTAACGATAATCATTGTTTTAAAAATAATACATAAAATAAATACTTCTCAATTTTCATAACATACAAATTAACCTATAAAATAAATGCAATTCTCAGCATCATAATCTCTCTACTTAATCATCATCACATGCATAAATAATATTAATTCTAAAATTCACAATAAATGTGATGTGTGTGAACATGTTACTTTGTGAGTCAATGTGTGTAATGTTTGTGTGCACCCCATTGTTTGTTGTGTGCATGTATGCATGTGAGTGATTGTGCCTCATTGGCAATGGATTGTGAGGGTGCGCATCAGTGGTTTGTCCCATGCCAATGATGGACCATTTTTGGGGTCATATAAGCTCTCACCTTCACGTGGTTGACCCTGTTAGTAGAGATTTTACATCTCCAAACCAAGAGGAGCTTTCTATACAATGTTTTTTATTTGTTTAAAACATAACATTAACCTCACAATTTTAAGTTGATTTTTTTAATAATATTTAAATGATATTTTCATTATTTTAAAAACCTATAAATATACCCCTCTAAGAAAATTATATATATATATATATGTGTGTGTGTATTACTTTATAGAAAAATTTCAATTACATTAATTATAAAAAAAATTAATGTATTTAATTGTTAATTATTATTATGTTTTTTTATTAAAAAAATTGAAAAAAAAATATGTTATTATATTTATCATTCACATTTAATTATTAAATCATAACAATAAAATAAATAAATTATATTGTTATTTAATTTATTAAAACTAAAAATATATAAAATGTAATTAAAAAATGTTTAAAATTAAATTATTGTTTATTTTATTAACTTTTAAAATATATAGAATGTAATCAAAATTTATTTAAAATAAAAGTTTGTATATATATATATATATATAGATATATTAATTAGTTACTTTATAACATTTTTCAATTACATTAATTATAAAAATAAATTAATGTATTTAGTTGTTAATTAAAAAAATATATATGTTATTATATTTATCATTCACATTTAATTATTAAATCATAATAATAAAATAAATAAATTATATTGTTATTTATTTTATTAAAACTACAAATATATAAAATGTAATTAAAAAATGTTTAAACTTAAATTATTATTTATTTTATTAAATTTTAAAATATATAGAATGTAATCAAAATTTATTTAAAATAAAAGTTTTAATAATTATATAAAGTTAAATATTAAATTTATATATTTGTGGTAAAACTTGCTCTCTAATTTATTGTGGCAGAGATGTTGTAAGGGCCAAATAAAATAAAAAATGAATGTAAAATTATCAAAATAAAAATAAACTAATAATAAAACTAAAAATGACCCACCATATTGAAAACTTATGGTATTCATGTGGAACATAGTCTATTTAAAAGGGAAATTAAACTAGCCTAATAAATATATTATCATTATTTCCGTATATAAATATATTATTTCCAATATTAATTTGGAAATAAATTAGTTTAAATATTTGTAATAATGCTGTTATTATTATTAATTTATATACTATTATTTTGATTTTCTTTTTTCTTTTCTTTCTTTTTTCTTTTTTATCAAAATTTTCAATATTGATCATATTAATTTATCACTTTAAAATAAAAAAGAATATATATATTACAGTAACATTAAAAGTACATAATATTATCCCTCCCAATACTACTCAATTAATGATTGTCACTTGATAAAGTAGAATGCAAACCATGAAACTCAAGGTTCAAGACCCTTAAAAAGGAAAGAACAGTAACATGATATTGATAATAGCATCAATTTGCAATAACACATATAAATTAATTATTTAATATTAAAATAAATTCAATACAATAAATTTAATTAATTTTATTTCAAATTTTCATTAATTTTAATAATTTCTAATTTCATCATACTATAACTTAATAGTATGTGGAAAAAATATTAATTCTAAAATTTTTCTACTGTTAATCATTGTTTTAAAAATAATAAAGAAAATAAATACTTGTCAATTTTCATAACATACTAATGAACTTATAAAATAAATGTAATTCTAAACATCATAATTTCTATACTCAATCTTCATCACATACATAAAATAATGTTAAATCGAAAATTCATAATAAGTGTGGTGTGTGAATATGTCACTTTGTGATTCAATGTGTGTAATGCTTGTGTGCACCCCTTGTTTGTTGTGTTTTTTGTGTGCATGTATGCATTTGAGTGATTGTGTGTCATTGGCAATGGATTGTGAGGGTGCCTGTCCATGGTTAATCCCATGCCAATAACCCTCTTTGTAAATACTTTATATCTCGAAACCAAAAAGAGGTTTATTTATTTAAAACATAGCATTAACTTCGAAATTTTAACTTGATTTTTTTAATACTATTTAAATCATATTTCCATTATTTTAAAATCCTATAAATATACCAATTTAATAAAATTATAACCGAATATATATATATATATATATATATATATATATATATATATATATATATATATATATATATATATATATATATATATATATATATATATATATATATATATGTTACTTTATAACATTTTTTCAACTATATTAATTGTAGAAATAAACTAATGTAATTTAGTTGTTAATTATTATTATTTTTATTATAAAAAGTTAGGAAAAAATATATGTTATTATATTTTTCATTCCCATTTAATTATTAAATCATAATAATAAAATAAATAAATTATAATATTATTTATTCTATTAAAATTATAAAATGTAATTAAAAATGTCTAAAATTAAATTATTATTCATTTTATTAAACTTTAAAATATATAAAATATAATTAAAATTTATTTAAAATAAAATTATTAAATATTATTTAAAATATTATATATATATATATATATATAAGTTAAGATGTGCTCTCTAATTTATTATATTAGAGATGTTGTAAGGTCCAAATAAAATAAAAAATGAAAGTAAAATTATCAAAATAAAAATAACCTATAAAAATAAACTAATAGTAAAAATAAAAAGACCCACCATATTGAGAACCTATGGTATTCATGTGGAACATAGTCTATTTAAAAAGTGAAATTAAATCAAAAGAGAGATCAAATATCTTTCCACTCTAAAAGAGATTTCTATATCAAGTGATGTGATCTATCTTGGTACATACACTACAACATAGAGGGGGGTTTTAAGACCATATTTGAAACCATTTTTGGGTAAGTTGTGTTAACTTGAGACAAAAAAAGCTTATGTATTGTCTTAATTATTATCTTTTAGCGGGTGTCTCAGATTAATGTCTTAAAAAATAGTCTCTATAAAGACAAGATATAACACAAGTGTTATTGTCTATTGGGAGAAAATTTCATTTTCGTATCTCTAGAGACAATACACAAAGGGGGGTTTTAAGACAATATTTCACACATTTTTTGGGTGAATTGTCTTAAGTTGAGTAAAAAAAATCTTGTGTATTTTCTTAAATATTGTCTTTAAGAAAGTGTCTCAAATTAACATCTTAAAAAATTGTCTATATAAAGAAAATATATAGCACAAGAGTTATATTGATATAAATCAATATAAAATGTATTTAATTAAAAATTAAAAATAATAGCATTGATTAATGCATATTAGGGCACAAGGTATCTAAATATCCAAACTTCTGTGGGCTCTTCCATCGTATAACACACCTAGGAATTATGTTATAAGGTTGGGGAGTTAGAAGATGTGGCAAAGATACAGGAGGTTATGATGGAGCTTCATGAGGGTTGCCAAGATGAAATGGATAGGATGGATGTGGTTGAATGTTCACATCAACTATCTCAAAAAAAAATGAACATCATAAACTCAGAAGAATTAGACATATATTGATACATTTGTCCATGAAAGTCATGTGCACAATGTCCAAAAGAAGAGTTAACTAAAATATGAATTGTAGAAATTTTTTAAACATGAAAACAATTAGTTATTATATCATTATTGTTGAGTTGGAAGAATGTGAAAGATTCAAAATAATTAACTTTCCTGGGAATAAGTATCATATCACTAAATATTTGATTTATTTGAAGTGTTAAATTTTTTGTCCCCAAATATTGTAGGAACACATTTAAAAGTCAATTGATATAGCAACAGAGGGTGGAAGTGACAACTCTCCATACAAGAAGAAGAATAAATTGTTGCAAATGTAAAGGTCATATAGTTTTGTAGTAGCACCATAGATATATCTATTAAATATAACCATGAGACTTCATCACTCTCTAACAAAATATAACATCCGCTCTAACTAATTAAGCCTCAAATAGATATTTTTCTTTAATTTTTTGAGTATCCGTTGAAGAGATGAACAATATAGGCCATAACTTAAGCCAAAAATTTCAATAATTACTTCACTTCTTTGGGATGGTCTCCTAGGATGGATATTTTCCAATTGGAAATAGGAGATTGTGCAGATCCCTCATTGTTTTGAGAATCCCTATTATCAAGAGTAGACACAAGATGTGATTCTAATGGTGGTCATCTTGAAACTGTTGTGTGATTGCATAACATTACTCCAAGGCTAGCAAGGTATTGAGAGCTTAGAAATTTCCTCATAATTGAAACTGAATCCCAGATCTAGTCAGCCATTCAGGTCATATAAGTCCATGCATGTAAATTTCCTAACTCAGGGAGTACTATATGTCTCAAAGTTAAATAAGGAGAATAATATTTTGCCTCTTTGTTGGTTGAGTCAGAAGTTGTCTTAGACGATGGATATAATTGAAATAATTGTAATCGCGAGATAACTCCTATGATAGAGATTTATTTCTTTTCCTTTCCCAAGCCTTATCATGCCAATATTCTCTACTAGACCTATATAGGTTCCTTCTATTTCTATTTTCTTATATTGACTAGAATTTCTACATTGATCTGCATCTCCATAAAATATGTCGATTTTCTTGTTGATATGTTTACTTAAACCAAAGTGGGGACTTATTGTTGTACCCTAAGATAATAGATACAGAAATCCCTCGGTAGGAAATGATTCTTTCTTTTTCCTTTACCTTATGGGACTATCGAACAATATTTCAATGCACTCACCTAAACCCCTGAATTCTAGATGCAAAAATTCAACTCTCTATACCCCTCAAAATATTTAGTTTTGTAGTAATTTAAATTATCTAAAAGATTTATATAGTACCCAATCTTTTAGGACTTGCAGTAAAAGGCCTCAAAACCCCAAACCCCAACCTTATACCCTTTTCACACACACCCAAAACAAAAACAAAAAACACTCTGATATTCCAGACCTAGAGAGAACCAAAATGATCACTAGAAAGGTATATCAAAGAAATGAAAAGATAAAGTAGTCAAGTCCTAGACCCTACTCACTCAATTCGTCCATCATCAATTTACCTCTCAAACAAAAACACGATATACACATCTCTTGAGAATGATCTGTGATTTCTTTCATCATGAGAGCGACCATAGAATATTATAATTCGATATTTTCAAATATCCAATAGAATTTTCTCCATCTCATTCATGCCCATTAAATTTTGATGATTTGATATGGTCATTTTACAAGGCCCGTTTTAAAGGATTTATTAGTTAATATTTTTTTTGATCGAATACTTATCCAAATCATTACATGTAGAAAATATACAACATGCATGTATCTCTTGGATTCACTTGATCTAACAATGTAGTAAAGATAAATACTAAATCACTTCTAAAAATATTTTGCGGAACTAAAAACAACATGTAAATTTATGTAGATGTTCTATGCTCGATGCAACTTTACTTTTATCAACAGCAATCACATGAATTTACAAGTAAAATGCAGATAGAACATACCAGTGATCCTTTAGAAGACAAGTCAGAAACAGATAAAGGTGATGGTGCGTTACGGCGGTCAACAGGATGCTTCAACCAACAAATACTTCACGGTCAGCCAACCCAGCATGTGTCACAAGAGTCCTCAAAACAGTCACATGGGGAACTTAGAAGTCAACCTCAGAAAATTCAACGTTGCACAGAAAATTCAACGTAGGGCAGTAGCACTAAAAGTCAATGCAACTCAAATTTTGGTCATTCTTTGACCTCGATTTCTGTGCCAAAGAGTAGGTCCTGCTTAGATCAAAGCCTCCTAAAAAAATCAGCCCAATTAGACCATGCGTTGACCAAAGTCAATGCTGGTCCAACTTCCCCAAAAACCCTAACCGCAGATTTCTTACTGTGGTAAACTTCGTCCTTCTTGATGTGGTAAAATTCATCCTTATCTCTCCTTAGATGCTCCTATAATAGGAGGAGAAGTGAGTTGAGATGATTCGAAAAATGCTCCAACATTGACCCTATAAATACTAATCACGAGAGGTGTGTGACACATCTGTTGGGGGTAAAAACCTTAAGGCCGACATGCACTTAAATTTATTATAAATAATAAGTTCTAAATAAATGTTCTGCTCATCAAATTAAAATCAATTTTAGATCAATTTTACACCTCTCTGAAAGAAGAATCCAATACAAATATTGGAATCTTCGTCTGAGCATCACAACATGGATTTTGGACCTAGTTGTCCAAATTTAACACTCCCTCTCAACTAGGGAGAACTCCATCCACCAGTGCAATAAAAAATCGTGCATCATACCACCATAACTTGGTTTGTTGGCCTCTTTATTTCAGAACAAAACTGGGTCAGTCACAAAGACATCATTCCTCGCTGACAGATTCAGCCCAGAGGTCAAAACCTCTATCGGACTCACAAAGAGTCTCAAAGCAATCCAAAGTTGGTTCATCTAACTTGAAGTCAGGCGGAGGTCCGAGACCTTACTAAACTTGATCCCAGATCAAGTGGTTGGACTGTGCCATCCTAGATAGAGAGTACAATAATCTCTCGTGTGTCCATCAATCTTTGGTACTAGTCTCTACCTTTTCCCACCTCATTGGTGAAATGAGAGGTACTTCCCATGAGCCCTAAACTCAATGGGTAGGATGCATATAGGGCACAGATAATGAGAGGTGAAACAACTCAATAATCACAACGGTGGGGTCCAAGCACACCAACAAGGTTTGGCAAGCCTAGCCTTGTGGTTGCTCATAGCTCGAGAAGCTGTCTCCAAATCCCTCTAGAGCTCCTCAAGCTCATCATCCAATAGGACCCACATCATAGGGTTGTTCCATGATACCAAGTCTCTCACGGAAGGTTAGGAACTTGACCTTCCTTAGGGGCTTAGTGAGAATATCTGTGACCTACTCATCAGTTCCTATATGATTGAGCCTTACAGTGCCTTGATGTACCATATCCCGGATGAAAGGATACCTAATATCAATATGCTTGGATCGGTCATGGAACATAGGATTCTCGGTCAAGTAAATACCACTCTGGTTATCACAGAGTATCACAGTGGTATCTAGCACATGTCCAAATATCTCACTAAAGAGCTTTCGCAACCAAACTGCTTCACAATAGGCCATACTTGCTGCAATGTATTCAGCCTCTAGGGTGCTCAAAGCCACCGACTTCTTCTTCCTGCTCATCCATGAAATCAAAGCAGAACCAAGATTGAAGGTGCATCCTGATGTGCTCTTATGATCCACCACACTACTAGCCCAATCAGCATCAGTATATCCAAGGAGTGTCACGCTCCCAGTAGTGTATCTCAGCCCATGGTTTATCGTGCCCCGAAGGTATCTCAAAAGATTCTTGGCACCAACCCAGTGAAAGTGATGAGGCTTAACCATTTGTCGACTCAAAGTGGTCACTGAAAAACATATATCTAGATGAGTGTTCAAAAAGAACATCAAGGCCCCTACGAGTTGATGATACTCAGTAGGATTTTCCAATACGGGCCTAGAAGCACTGCCACTCAACTTCTTGAAATTGATTTCCATTGGTGTCGATACAGACTTGCTGTCCACCATACCAAATATTTCCAGAAGTTTCACAATGTATTTTCCTTGAGAAAGGAAAATCTCGCCAGGTCTCTACCAGACCTCCAAGCCCAGGAAGTAGTGCATCAGTCCTACATTCTTCATCTCGAACTCAGCAGCGAGCTCCCTCTTGCATTGATGAATAAGAGGGTTAGCACCTGTCAGGAAGAGGTCATCCACATACAGCACTAGAATGAGAGGCTTCCCCTGGACAACCTTGGATCAGCATTACTTTGAGTGAAGCCCAGCTTCATCAAGTAGTTATATGTCCTCTCGTACCAAGCTCTGGGTGCTTGTTTCAACCCATAGAGAGCTTTCTTCAACTTTCAGACATGGGTGTCCCGATCCTAGACTTCAAACGCCAAAGGTTGTTCTACATACACCTCTTCCTTTATTGCACCATGTAGAAAAGCAATCTTGACATCCATCTGATGAAGACTCCATCCTTGCGTAGTAGCAAGGGCTATGATTGATCGAATGGTCGTATATCATGCCATAGGTGAAAATATGTCATCATAG
Organism: Pinus albicaulis; assembly: GCA_034641835.2. Taxonomy (NCBI): domain Eukaryota; kingdom Viridiplantae; phylum Streptophyta; class Pinopsida; order Pinales; family Pinaceae; genus Pinus; species Pinus albicaulis. The sequence continues at coordinate 15,090 of JAXQQM020078342.1, forward strand.
TTTATTCCTTCCTTTTGAGAGAAGCCACGGGCAACAAATCTTTCCTTGAACTTTTCAACACTTCCATCAAATCCATGCTTGATCTTGTAGACCCATTTTGCGGTGACAACTGATTTGTCCTTCGGTCTTGGAACCACATCCCAAACATCATTCTTCATTATGGACTCATATTCTTCGTGCATAGCATCCTTCCAGAATTGATGCTTTACGGCTTCCTCAAAATATCTAGGTTCAGATTGTACAATAGTACTCATGGCAGCCACATACCCTTGGTATCTACACAGCTTCTTTCTTTCTTGGAACTTCCCCTTCAGGGCAGCATGTCCCTTAGCATCTTTGAGAGTGTCCCTGAGCCATGATGGTCTCTTTCTTAGTGAAGGAGATGGATAGATTGGGTCCATTAGTCCTTCAACATCAGGCATTGTCTCATCCTACAGTTCTTCTTGATTTCCAGGCCTTGCTTCATGATTTTCCTCAGGTCTCGAAAGATCTACTACTTTCTTTAGGGAAGTATCTTTGTCAAAAGTGACATCATGGCATATCTCTAATTCCCTTTGACTAGGTACATAGACTCTATAGGCCTTAGAAGCTTCGTTGTAGCCCACAAATATTCCTTTCTTCCCAGAAGCATCCAGCTTACTTCTCTTTTCTTTTGGCACATGAAAATGAACAAGACATCCAAAAATTATAAAATGTGAGACATTAGGTTTCTTACCAGTGAAAACATCTTCAGGAGTTTTGGATTCCAGAGAGGAATGAGGGCATCGGTTTTGAATGTATACAACAATATTCATAGCTTCTTCCCATATAAACTTTGGTAGGCCCTGGTCACATAGCATGGCACGAGAAACTTCCACAATGGTCCTATTATTTCGTTCAATAACGTCATTCTTCTCAAGATTATAGGCAGTAGTGGTCTTCCTCTTAATGCCAGCTTCTTTGCAAAAGTCCTTGAACTCATTTGACTCATATTCAGTGCCATTTTTGGTCCTCAAAATCTTGATCCTCTTCCTTGTCATATTTTCCATGAAGGCTTTGAAGGTATGAAACCACATGAAAGCCTCATCCTTCTTCTTCAAGAAGTATATCCAGGTTTTGAGGGATAATTCATCAGTGAATTTCATATAGTAAGAAAATCCTCCCAGGGATGTTACGGGTAGCATACCAGATAGATCAGAATGGACCAGTTGCAAAATATTAGATGTCTTTGTGACACTTGTGGAGAAAAGTCCCCTTGTATGCTTTCCTTTGGCACAACCCTTACATACACCTTCATGATTATTTCCAAAATCAGGCATCCCTGTCACCACCTTCCTTGCTTCAGGAAGGGTCTTATAATGAAGGTGTCCAAACCTCCAATTCCATAGTTCATTTTGTCGCATAGTATCAGATGTCATAGCTCGCAGTGGACTTCCTTCAACCTGTAGAGTGTTCCAACTCTAAAACCAATCATGATATCTTCCTTGAGATTCTTCTTCCACATGTGCACCTTTCCATCATTGAATGCCACATTGAAACCTTTGTCTTCCATGGCTGATATAGACACAAGGTTCTTCTTCAATTTTGGTACATGGAGTACATCCTGCAAATGTAGGACTTGTCCTTGAGACAAGTGGAGGGTCACAGTCCCTGTCCCTTTCATGGGATATTTGGAATTATCTCCAAGGATAATTTCCAGATTAGTATCCTTCTCAACCATGTCAGAAAGTGCTTCCTTGAACCCAGTGATGTGTCTTGAGACACCACTATCTATCAGCCAGACATCCATAGTGTTGGGCGGGGATGCAGCGTAGAGGGCAGATACAAGAATGTATTCATTTCTTTTATCAACAACATTTGACTCCTCATACCTGGAATTTCTAGACCTTTTGAAAGGTTGATTGTTTCCACCAGAGGGAGCCTTCCTCTTTCCTTTGGACCTATTGTTTCTTTGATTTCCATTCCTCTAGTTTTTTTTGTTGTCATCACTATTGGGAGAATCCTTCTTGAAAGGATATTCTCTAGCATGATGACTTGGCCTATGACAAGTGAAACACTTTCCCTTAATTATTTGGGCCTCTTCTCCTCCTTTATTCTTTGGACCACAATAGTTATTATTTCTAGAATGAGTAGCGTAGGCAGCATTTCTGTCATTTTCGTATTCCTTCATTCTTGTCTCTTCTTGCATGCATCTTGATAGTAGCTCATCAAAGTTAGGAATTATATTGTTATTGAGAATGGTAGTGTTGAATACTTTCCATTCATATGGGATCCCTACAAGTGCGGTGAGTACGATCTCACAATCAACTATTGTCCCCCCAATAGCGAGCAGATTGTTCCTGATCTCGGTTAGTTTCAGAAAGTATGTTTAGACAGACTCATCCTTGGCTTTCTTCAGATTGTTCAATTGATTCTTGAAGAATAGCACCTGTTTTGCATTTTTTACTTTGAACATTTGTATCAGCTTATCATACATCTCTTTGGATGTGCCTAGCTTAGATACGTAGGAAAATAGACATTTATGTATGGATTCCCTGATCATTAGCTTTGATTTGATCTCCCCCTTCTTATACTTGGTTTTGGTAGTAGCAGTAGTAGTGGATGGAGGTTCTTGTATCTTACCCAATACATATTCCATGAGATCATGGTCTCCTAATTTGAGATCTAATATCATCTTCCAAGCATGAAATTCATCCCTTCTAGTCAGCTTGTCATCCTCCTTGAAGCGATAACTTGTGGAACCCATTTTTCTCTTATGGTGATTGTTATAAGTTAGAGCTTGTCTTCACCTCAGCTCTGATACCATGTAAATTTATGTAGATGTTCTATGAGTGATGCAAATTTACTTTTATCAACAACAATCACATGAATTTACAAGTAAAATGCAGATAGAACATACCAATGATCCTTTAGAAGACAAGTCAGAAACAGATAAAGGTGATGGTGCGTTACGGCAGTCAATAGGATGCTTCAATTAGAAAATAATTCACGGTCTGCCAACCCAGCATGTGTCACAACAGTCCTCAAAACAGCCACACGGGGAACTTAGAAGTCAACCTTAGAAAAGTCAATGCTACCCAGAAAATTCAACGCAGGGTAGCAGCACTAAAATTCAATGCAACTCAAATTTTGGTCAACCTTTGACCTCGATTTCTGTGCCAAAGAGTATGGCCTCCCTAGATCAGAGTCTCCTCCTAAATTCACCCCAATTGGACCATGCGTTGACCAAAGTCAACGCTAGTCAAACTTCCCCAGAAACCCTAACCACATATTTCTGGCTGCAGTAAATTTCATCCTTCTTGCTCCTTATATACTTGTATAAGAGAAGGAGAAGTGAGTTGAGATGATTGGAAAAATTCTCCAACGTTGACCCTATAAATACCAATCATGAGAGGTGTGTGACATATCTGCTGGGGGTAAAAACCTTAAGGTTGACCTACACTTAAATTTATTATAAATAATAAATTCAAAATAAATGTTCTGCTCATTAGATTAAAATCAATTTTAGATCAATTTTACACCTCTCTAAAAGAGGAATCCAATAAAAATATTGGAATCTTCATCTGAGCATCACAAGATGGAGCTTCGACCTAGTTGTCCAAATTTAACACAACACAATTGCCAATCACATGAAGCAAAGAAGAATAGATCAAAACAACAACACCAGATATTCCCGGGGAAATCTTGCTACTCAAAAATCCTCTATCATATTTTGTATATTCCATAAGGAATCATGAAACAATTACATACAAAACGCTTCTCACAAGAGCCCTAAGTACATCAGACTAATTTTTCTCACACTGTCATACAAAAATCGGCAAGTTCCTTAGCCAATTTACTGTCTCGAGATAGCCTCCCTTCCTCATGCAGTTCTTGATGAATGCAATCCTTACTCACAAAGAGTTTTAGCCTTCCTCAACTGTTCTAAGTATCGTGGGAATCCTATGGTGTTAAAACTACACCTAGGTAGCTTGCTAATATCCAAACAGATAGTTACACTTCCCTTTCACCTAGATCTCAACTTGGTCTCCGTTGGATTCGACATACATGCAGGTAATAATAGTAAAAACATGAGTTGCACGTGAGACCACTGGTTGTGAATTAATTACTATTTAGTTCACATGATCTCTCACTAGTCTATCTGTAGTTACAACTAGCATAACTAACTTTAACTCGCTTAACTGATTTACAACTTGCATTAACTAATGCACCATTGCACTTCCAACTCTATTACAACTAGAGTCACTATGTTATAACTCAAGTCACTATGCATGTCCCACCAACCAACCCCTTAACTTGAAATTCCTTTAGCTAACTGTTTTTCCACTTTAGTTAACTATTTCCAGGTGCTCATTGAGAATAGATTATTGTTTATTGTCCAACTAATGTTAAGGGATAATAACAGTCGATATGCATCTATAAATAGACATTCAATCTATAAATATAACTTGCACATACATCTATAAATAGAACTCATCTATAAACATAAATTGCTCAACCATATATAAATAGACTCCCACTATAAATAGAATTTTCTCAACATTCTAAAAATAGACATACACCTAAAAATAGCCTATGTGGGCCCCACCTAGTGTAGATGCTTAATTTTCACTAGGATCAAGGATGTTGTTTCTGGATGCCAATTTCATTGTTTCTTGTTGCAAAGTTCAACACTCCCTCTCAACAAGAAAGGAATGTATTTTCATGTGACATGAAACTCCATGCATTCAACCTGCAACCTTTGCATGCGCCATGCAACTCCATGCATGCGCCCTAAAACTCTTGTATGCAACACTTCTCTAGTGTTTCTCGCACATGCAACACTTGCATGCAACACTTCCGAAATTGAATAGCTGCCAAACAACTGAATCAATACAATGCATCTGTCATCAAAGTCTTCTGACTTATGATGGTACCAACTGCACATGTCTTCTGGATCCACTGTGTTTTTGACCTCTGCATCCATGCACTCTGCACTTATTTTCAACTCTGATCTCTGCTCCAATATCTGACACTATCACTTTTATTTCATTTCCTCTTGACATCTGACTACATCAATCCAACTGATCCTGCTACTGTTGTACCATGGGCTGCTCGTAGCCAGCTTCAATTCATGATATCCACATCATCTCAATGAATCCTGCCCAAAATTTGTTCTTGGGATTATTCATGCATGTCACCCCACCTCTCACCTAGTGGTATAGCTACATGCACTCCCTCTGCCCATCTAGCTCGAAATTTCTCTGCATGATTGGTTTCTCCCACTCCATGATCCTCCGCATGTGGCTGCTCCACATCTTGAGGTTCACTCTTACCTGCATGCAAATAAAAATCCATCTCAAGGGTCAATTGCATGGCTTTCTCACACTTCCCAATGGTAGGAAGCTCTATATAAATTGCATCTACATCAAATCTATAAAGATTCTTCTGCATCTCCAGTTGTGGTTACTCCACAACCTTCTGAGACTGCTTCATAGGTTGCATGTTGAGAGGCTCCCTCACAACCTTCTGAGACTGCTTCATAGGTTGCATGTTGAGTGATTGTATTACTTGTATGTACTTCTCTAGAGTGTTTTTTTCTTTTATGTTTATGAATGTCTCATTTTGTATGCTTTTGAGTATTCTTTCATTCTTTATTTCTATGTATACAAGTGTATTGTTTGAGTGTTAGAGTGGTGCTTTCATTGTTTGCATGTATATAGGTTTATTTATTTTCAAGAGTTTCTTGTGTTATATTGAGTGTTTCTCAATATTCCTTCACTATTAGCTTTGTGTGGGTATTTTTTGAGAATTCTTGTGTATGTGTATGAATGTATTATTTATTGTATTTGTATGTGTATTACTTACTTCTGCTCTTCATATGTGTTTTCTATACTTACTTGTGTGTATATTATTTACTTGTATTCTTCATATGTGTATGTATATATTCTTTGCTACAGTGGTATGTGTCATGTTTACTTGTATTATTTGTGTGTGTATGCATGTCTTCTTCATGTGTGTATGCATTTATTCTTTGCTACATTTGTATGTGTTTTGTTTACTTGTATTCTTTGTATGTCTATGAATGTATTCGTCATGTTTGTATGAATCTATTCTTTGCTACATTTGTATGTCTCTTTTTTACTTGTATTATTTGTATGTATAGGAATTTCTTCTTTATGTGTGTATGAATCTATTCTTTGCTACATTTGTATGTGTCTTGTTTACTTGTATTCTTTGTATGTGTATGAATGTATTCTTCATGTGTGTATGAATGTATTTTTCATTTGTGTATGAAATTCTTTGCTACATTTTCATGTGCCTTGTTTATTTGTATTATTTGTATGTATTCTTCATGTGTGTAGGAAATTCTTTGCTACATTTGCATGTGTTTTGTTTACTTGTATTCTTTGTATGTGTATGAATGTATTCTTCATGTGTGTATGAAATTCTTCGCTACATTTGTATGTGTCTTGTTTACTTGTATTATTTGTAGGTGTATGAATGCATTCTTCATGTGTGTATGAAATTCTTTCCTATATTACTATGTCTTGTTTACTTGTATGTGTATGAACTTGTTCTTTGCTACATTTGTATGTGTCGTGTTTACTTGTATTCTTTGTATGGGTATGAATGTCTTCTTCATGTGTGTATGAAATTATTTTCTACATTTTCGTATGTATTATTTACTTGTAGATAAGTAATAGGTGTGACTATATATTTTTTAAATATCTATTTAAATGATTATAAATATATTATCATTATTTCTATATATAAATATAGTATTTGCAATATTAATTTGGAAATAAATTAGTTTAAATATTTGTAATAATGCTATTATTATTATTAATTTATATATTATTATTTTGGTTTTTTCTTTTTGGGTTATTTTTTTTATTGTTTTTATCAAAATTTTGAATATTCATCATATTAATTTATCACTTTAAAATAAATAAAAAATAATACACATATTGCAATAAAATTAAAAGTACATAATATTATCCCTCCCCATACCACTCAATTAATGATTGTCACTTTATAATGTAGAATGCAAACCATGAAACTCAAGGTTCAAAACCCTTAAAAAGGAAAGAATAGTAACTTATTATTGATATTATCATCAATTTGTACTAACACATAAATTAATTATTTAATATTAAAATAAATTTGATACAATAAATTTGATTATTTTTATTTAAATTTTTCATTAATTTTAATAATTTATAATTTTAATAAATACTTCTCAATTTTCATAACATACTAATTAACCTCTAAAATAAATGCAATTCCCCACATCATAATTTCTATACTCAATCGTCATCACATGCATAAATAATCTTAATTCTAAAATTCATAATAAATGTGATGTGTGTGAACATGTCACTTTGTGAGTCAATGTGTGTAATGTTTGTGTGCACCCCATTTTTTGTTGTGTGCATGTATGCATGTGAGTGATTGTGCCTCATTGGCAATGGATTGTGAGGGTGCGCGTCAGTGGTTAGTCCCATGCCAATGATGGACCGTTTTTGGGATCATATAATCTCTCACCTTCACGTGGTTGACCCTGTTAGTAGAGATTTTACATATCCAAACCGATTTTACATATCCAAACCAAGAGGAGCTTTCTGTACAATGTCTTTTATTTGTTTAAAACATAACATTAACCTCACAATTTTAAGTTGATTTTTTTAATAATATTTAAATGATATTTTCATTATTTTAAAAACCTATGAATATACCGGTCTAATAAAATTATATATATATAACATTTTTTCAATTACATTAATTATAAAAATAAATTAATGTATTTAATTGTTAATTATTATTATGTTTTTTTATAAAAAAAATATATGTTATTATATTTATCATCCACATTTAATTATTAAATGATAATAATAAAATAAATAAATTATATTGTTATTTATTTTATTAAAACTAAAAATATACAAAATGTAATTAAAAAATGTTTAAAATTAAATTATTATTTATTTTATTAAATTTTAAAATATATAGAAGGTAATAAAAATTTATTTAAAATAAAATTTTCAATAATTATATAAAATTAAATATTTTAAGCATAAATATCCACATAAATCATTGAACATTTTTACAATGTTTTAAGCATCTTCCAAACATGCACACAAATGTCAAAATCACCCTTATTCATATATATTATATAAAAATTAAAACCTAAATTTATTTAAATCTTTTTTTCAGGTTTTGTTTTTGTTTTTTTTTATTTTTATTTTTAATTTAATCAGATATTTTTATCATAAATATGTTATTAGGATATATATATATATTTGCTTATATTAAATAAATATTATTTAATATTTACATTGATCTTTAAATTAAATATGAATATATTATTTAGAGGGTTTCTAAATATTTAAAGGCTTTTATTATTTATTTGAATAATTTTTCTATGTATAAATGCTTGTGTGTTGGTTTTATTATTTATATATAATAAATATATTTATTTTTATTAGTTTCATTCTCATAGTTAGAATTTTTTTGTACAGTCTTTTACTTTGGTATGTATTAATGACTAGAATATCTACTTATATATGATGTGTATGAATGAATTATTTAGAGTGATTGTATTACTTGTATGTGCTTCTCTAGAGTGTTTTTTACTTTTATGTTTATGAATGTCTTATTTTGTATGCTTTTGAGTATTCTTTCATTCTTTATTTCTATGTATACAAGTGTATTGTTTGAGTGTTAGAGTGGTGCTTTCATTGTTTGTATGTATATAGGTTTATTTATTTTCAAGAGTTTCTTGTGTTATCTTGAGTGTTTTTCAATATTCCTTCACTATTAGCTTTGGGTGGGTATTTTTTGAAAATTCTTGTGTATGTGTATGAATGCATTATTTATTGTATTTGTATGTGTATTACTTACTTTTGCTCTTCATATGTGTTTTCTATACTTACTTGTGTGTATATTATTTACTTGTATTCTTCATATGTGTATGTATATATTCTTTGCTACATTGGTATTTGTCTTGTTTACTTGTATTATTTGTATGTGTATGCATGTCTTCTTCATGTGTGTATGCATTTATTCTTTGCTACATTTGTATGTGTTTTGTTTACTTGTATTCTTTGTATGTCTATGAATGTATTCTTCATGTTTGTATGAATCTATTCTTTGCTACATTTGTATGTCTCTTTTTTACTTGTATTATCTGTATGTATAGGCATTTCTTCTTTATGTGTGTATGAATCTATTCTTTGCTACATTTGTATGTGTTGTGTTTACTTGTATTCTTTGTATGTATATGAATGTATTCTTCATGTGTATGAAATTATTTTTATTGTTTGTATGTGTATGAATGTATTCTTCGTGTGTGTATGAAATTCGTTGCTAGATTTGCATGTGTCTTGTTTACTTGTATTCTTTGTATGTGTATGAATGTATTCTTCATGTGTGTATGAAATTCTTCGCTACATTTGTATGTGTCTTGTTTACTTCTATTCTTTGTAGGTGTATGAATGCATTCTTCATGTGTGTATGAAATTCTTTCCTATATTACTATGTCTTGATTACTTTTATGTGTATGAATGCATTCTTCATGTGTGTATGAACTTGTTCTTTGCCACATTTGTATGTGTCGTGTTTACGTGTATTCTTTGTATGGGTATGAATGTCTTATTCATGTGTGTACGAAATTATTTTCTACATTTTGGTATGTATTATTTACTTGTAGATAAATAATAAGTGTGAATATATATTTTTTAAATATCTATTTAAATGATTATAAATATATTATCATTATTTCTATATATAAATGTAGTATTTGCAATATTAATTTGGAAATAAATTAGTTTAAATATTTTTAATAATGCTATTATTATTATTAATTTATATATTATTATTTTGGCTTCTTTTTCTTTTTGTTTTTTATTGTTTTTTAGTTTTTTATCAAAATTTTCAATATTCGTCATATTAATTTATCACTTTAAAATAAATAAAAAATAATACACATATTGCAATAAAATTAAAAGTATATAATATTATCCCTCCCCATGCCACTCAATTAATGATTGTCACTTTATAAAGTAGAATGCAAACCATGAAACTCAAGGTTCAAAACCCTTAAAAAGGAATGAATAGTAACCTATTATTGATATTATCATCAACTTGTACTAACACATAAATTAATTATTTAATATTAAAATAAATTCGATACAATAAATTTAATTATTTTTATTTAAATTTTTCATTAATTTTAATAATTTCTAATTTTTTTTTCATAATACTATAACTTAATAATATGTGGAAAAAATATGAATTCTAAGATTTTGTTAACGATAATCATTGTTTTAAAGATAAGACATAAAATAAATACTTCTCAATTTTCATAACATACAAATTAACCTATAAAATAAATGCAATTCCCAGCATCATAATTTCTCTACTCAATCATCATCACATGCGTAAATAATCTTAATTCTAAAATTCATAATAAATGTGATGCGTGTGAACATGTCACTTTGTGAGTCAATGTGTGTAATGTTTGTGTGCACCCTGTTGTTTGTTTTGTGCTTGTATGCATGTGAGTGATTGTTCCTCATTGGCAATGGATTGTGAGGGTGCACGTCAGTGGTTAGTCCCATGCCAATGATGGACCGTTTTTGGGGTCATATAAGCTCTCACCTTCACGTGGTTGACCCTATTAGTAGAGATTTTACATCTCCAAACCAAGAGGAGATTTCTATACAATGTTTTTTATTTGTTTAAAACATAACATTAACCTCACAATGTTAAGTTGATTTTTTTAATAATGTTTAAATGATGTTTTCATTATTTTAAAAACCTATAAATATACCTGTCTAATAAAATTATATATATGTGTGTGTGTGTGTGTGTTACATTATAGAAAATTTTCAATTACATTAATTATTAAAAAAATTAATGTATTTAATTGTTAATTATTATTATGTTTTTCTATAAAAAAATTGAAAAAAAAATATGTTATTATATTTATCATTCACATTTAATTATTAAATCATAATAATAAAATAAATAAATTATATTGTTATTTATTTTATTAAAACTAAAAATATATAAAATGTAATTAAAAAATGTTTAAAATTAAATTATTGTTTATTTTATTAAATTTTAAAATATATAGAATGTAATCAAAATTTATTTAAAATAAAAGTTTATATATATATATATATATATATATATATATATATATGTGTGTGTGTGTGTGTATATGTATATGTATATGTATATGTATATGTATATGTATATGTATATGTATATGTATATGTATATGTATATGTATCTATATGTATATGTATATATTAATTAGTTACTTTATAACATTTTTCAATTACATTAATTATAAAAATAAATTAATGTATTTAGTTGTTAATTATTGTTATGCTTTTTTATATATAAAAAAATATATATGTTATTATATTTATCATTCACATTTAATTTTTTTTTTTCTAAGTTAGAGTAATCTATTAATCAATGGAAAATATAATACATCTGGCCGAAGCCATAACAGTGCCTACCGGGAGGCAATTTTAACAGACAGAGACTGATATTAGGCTGCCCATGTGGAGGGAAACCAGCCTTAGGAACCATAACCTGAAAAAATCCCACGCAGGGGATCGAACTGAAAAGTTTTTGACTGAACACTAGACACATATACATTTCATAGCTGTAGCACTGGACTCTAAGAGTACTGGACCACTGTAGAGTTAGAGCATGGACATTTACAAAAAAAGGAACAGAGATGGAGTAAACATTAAAGCGACCAAGCATTCCTTCAGAGAGGGCAGAGAAAAAAAAAAAATGACAGGAGGAGAGGGTCGAGTTACTCATCCGGCGCAACTTCCTCAATCTTGCAACTGTAGTCTTCTGGATCGCCTTGGGCATGGGAGCAAGCGGTGGTGGTGTGGAAAACAGGCAAAGTTGGACCCTGAACGACCCCAACATCAACCTGCAGAGACTCCTTGTTCTCAGAAGGCGGGCCCCTCATATCGTGGTGCATTACATCCAAATGTGCGCTGTCATCGGAAGCGTGCTCGTCTGGCGGAGGCTCAAGCACGGGCTCCTCTAGGAAGACGACAAAGATGGCCACGGTAACATGTGGTCTGTTGAGAGCACAGTCGAAAGAGAAGAGGGTCGTGTGGGACTGAGCCGGCAGAGCATCTCCAAAAGGCGAGTCCAGCCGTCGTCCAGAACGAAGCAGGCGCCCATGAAGGAGACGAGGGAGGCTGCCAGAGGGCGCTGAAGAATCCGACGGAGAGGAGGAAAAGGATGGCGAGTGCCTTCTGGCCGAACGAGAGGACCCCCTCCGGCACCACATCCTCTGCCTAAGTCTTGGCATATTTGCAATTAAACAGAAGCTGGAGTGCTGAGGCAAATGAGTGTTGACGGGATTCCGCTCAGGAGGAGAGCCAAGAACCACAGTTGCAGACAAGCAGGAACCTGCAATTGAGATGTGGAAATTGTCCGCGGGCACTAAACAACAGGTGTGGCGACTGCGCTGCCCTGTGGTGGTGCGAATTTTGGTTCTGTCCAGAGCAGGATTACAACTTGAATGCATTAGCGAAGGGGCGGGCGGCTCCATGGTATATAACAAACCGATTCTGCAACCTTCCAACCTCTGCAATGAATGACCAAGCCTGAAAAACGTATGTGAAATGTGGTTGCAGCAGTCGAGGCTGCCTTGAAAACCATTTAGAGTGATGTGAATCGGCTCCATATCAACGCAATTAAGATCAAGCACGGGCATTAACTGCAATCAGGTGGGCGCCGAGGTTCCAAGAGGGAAGGCATGTGGCCTCCCGTCCTAAAGTCTTGCGTCCCATCGCTCCCACTGTCGACACTTGCACCCGCATCTGGGGATTCACATTTAATTATTAAATCCTAATAATAAAATAAATAAATTATATTGTTATTTATTTTATTAAAAATACAAATATATAAAATGTAATTAAAAAATGTTTAAACTTAAATTATTATTTATTTTATTAAATTTTAAAATATATAGAATGTAATCAAAATTAATAAATAAAATAATAATTATATAAAGAAATATTAAATTTATATATAATAAAAGAAACTTATTTTCAATTATTAAAAGATTAAAAGGCCAAATAAATAGCAATAAATGTAAAAATTTATCAAATAAAAATAAAACCAATAATAAAGAAAACATCATACTGAAAAATTATAAATTATGGTGAACATATCATTAAAGTAATGAATCATTTAATAAATATATTATTATTATTTATAAATATATTATTTCCTAAATAATAATTAAACAAAACAGTCATAATATTTTGTAATGCGCATATTATTATTAATTTATATACTATTATTTTGATTTTCTTTTTTCTTTTTTTTCTTTTTTATCAAAATTTTCATTATTGATCATATTAATTTATCACTTTAAAATAAAAAATATTGTATACATTATAGTAACATTGAAAGTACATAATATTATCTCTCCCAATACTACTCAATTAATGATTGTCACTTGATAAAGTAGAATGCGAACCATGAAACTCAAGGTTCAAGACCCTTAAAAAGGAAAGAACAGTAACATGATATTGATAATAGCATCAATTTGCAATAACACATATAAATTAATTATTTAATATTAAAATAAATTCAATACAATAAATTTAATTAATTTTATTTCAAATTTTCATTAATTTTAATAATTTCTAATTTCATCATACTATAACTTAATAGTATGTGGAAAAAATATTAATTCTAAAATTTTGCTAATGTTAATCATTGTTTTAAAAATAATAAAGAAAATAAATACTTGTCAATTTTCATAACATACTAATGAACTTATAAAATAAATGTAATTCTAAACATCATAATTTCTATACTCAATCTTCATCACATGCATAAAATAATGTTAAATCGAAAATTCATAATAAATGTGGTGTGTGAATATGTCACTTTGTGATTCAATGTTTGTAATGTTTGTGTGCACCCCTTGTTTTTTGTGTTTGTTGTGTGCATGTATGCATTTGAGTGATTGTGTGTCATTGGAAATGGATTGTGAGGGTGCGTGTCCATGGTTAATCCCATGCCAATAACCCTCTTTGTAAATACTTTACATCTCGAAACTGAAAAGAGCTTTATTTATTTAAAACATAACATTAACTTCAAAATTTTAACTTGATTTTTTTAATACTATTTAAATCATATTTCCATTATTTTAAAATCCTATAAATATACCAGTTTAATAAAATTATAACTAAATATATATATATATATATAGAAGTTAAGATGTGCTCTCTAATTTATTATATTAGAGATGTTGTAAGGTCCAAATAAAATAAAAAATGAAAGTAAAATTATCAAAATAAAAATAAACCTATAAAAATAAACTAATAATAAAAATAAAAAGAACCACCATATTGAAAACCTATGGTATTCATGTGGAACATAGTCTATTTAAAAAGTGAAATTATATCAAAAGAGAGATCAAATATCTTTCCACTCTAAAAGAGATTTCTATATCAAGTGATGTGATCTATCTTGGTACATACACTACAACATAGAGGGGGGTTTTAAGACCATATTTGAAACCATTTTTGGGTAAGTTGTGTTAACTTGAGACAAAAAAAGCTTATGTATTGTCTTAATTATTATCTTTTAGCGGGTGTCTCAGATTAATGTCTTAAAAAATAGTCTCTATAAAGACAAGATATAACACAAGTGTTATTGTCTATTGGGAGAAAATTTCATTTTCGTATCTCTAGAGACAATACACAAAGGGGGGTTTTAAGACAATATTTCACACATTTTTTGGGTGAATTGTCTTAAGTTGAGAAAAAAAAATCTTGTGTATTTTCTTAAATATTGTCTTTAAGAAAGTGTCTCAAATTAACATCTTAAAAAATTGTCTATATAAAGAAAATATATAGCACAAGAGTTATATTGATATAAATCAATATAAAATGTATTTAATTAAAAATTAAAAATAATAGCATTGATTAATGCATATTAGGGCACAGTGCAATCAAATATCCAACCTCCAGGGGCTCTTCCATTGAGATAAGACAATTTAAAGAATTATGTGATAAGGTTGGGGAGTTAGAAGATGTGGCAAAGATACAGGAGGTTATGATGGAGCTTCATGAGGGTTGCCAAGATGAAATGGATAGGATGGATGTGGTTGAATGTTCACATCAACTATCTCAAAAAAAAATGAACATCATAAACTCAGAAGAATAAGACATATATTGATACATTTGTCCATGAAAGTCATGTGCACAATGTCCAAAAGAAGAGTTGACTAAAATATGAATTGCAGAATTTTTTTAAACATGAAAACAATTAGTTATTATATCATTATTGTTGAGTTGGAAGAATGTGAAAAATTCAAAACAATTAACTTTCCTGGGAATAAGCATCATATCACTAAATATTTGATTTATTTGAAGTGTTAAATTTTTTGTCCACAAATATTGTAGGAACACATTTAAAATTCAATTGATATAGTAACAGAGGGTGGGAGTAAGTGACGACTCTCCATACAAGAAGAAGAATAAATTGTTGCAAACGTAAAGGTCATATAGTTTTGTAGTAGCACCATAGATATATCTATGAAATATAACCATGAGACTTCATCACTCTCCAACAAAATATAACATCCGCTCTAACTAATTAAGCCTCAAATAGATATTTTGCTTTAATTTTTTGAGTATCCATTGAAGAGATGAACAATATAGGCCATAACTTAAGCCAAAAATTTCAATAATTCCTTCACTTCTTGGGGATGGTCTCCTAGGATGGATATTTTCCAATTGGAAATAGGAGATTGTGTAGAGCCCTCATTGTTTTGAGAATCCCTGCTATCAAGAGTAGACACAAGATGTGATTCTGATGGTGGTCATCTTGAAACTGTTGTCTGATTGCATAACATTACTCCAAGGCTAGAAAGGTATTGAGAGCTTAGAAATTTCCTCATAGTTGAAACTGAATCCTAGATCTAGTCAGCCATTCAAGTCATATAAGTCCATGTATGTAAATTTCCTAACTCAGGGAGTACTAGATGTCTCAAAGATAAATAAGGAGAATAAGCTTTTGCCTCTTTGCTGGTTGAGAAAGAAGTTGTCTTAGACAATGGATATAATTGAAATAATTATAATCGCAAGATAAATCCTATGATAGAGATTGATTTCTTTTCCTTTCCCAAGCCTTATCATGCCAATATTCTCTACTAGACCTATATAGGTTCCTTCTATTTCTATTTTCTTATATTGACTAGAATTTATACATTTCTACATTGATCTGCATCTCCATAAAATATGTCGATTTTCTTGTTGAGATGTTTTCTTAAACCAAAGTGGGGAATTATTGTTGTACCCTGAGATAATAGAGACAGAAATCCCTCGGTAGGAAATGAATCTTTCTTTTTCCTTCACCTTATGAGACTATCGAACAATATTGCAATGCACTCATCTAAACCCTTGAATTCTAGATGCAAAAATTCAGCGCTCTATACCCCTCAAAATATTTAGTTTTGTAGTAATTTAAATTATCTCAAAGATATATATAGTACCCAACCTTTTAGGACTTGCAGTAAAAGGCCTCAAAACCCCAAACCCCAACATTATACCCTTTTCACACACACCCAAAAAAAAAAAAACACTCTGATATTCCAGACCTAGAGAGAACCAAAATGATCACTAGAAAGGTATATAAAAAGCAATGAAAAGATAAATTAGTCAAGTCCTAGACCCTGCTCACTCAATTCGTCCATCATCAATTTACCTTTCAAACAAAAACATGATAGACACATCTCTTGAGAATGAGCTTCGATTTCTTTCATCATGAGAGTGACCATAGAATATTATAATTCGATATTTTCAAATATCCAATAGAATTTTCTCCATCTCATTCATGCCCATTAAATTTTGATGATTTGATATGGTCATTTTACAAGCCTTGTTTTAAAGGATTTATTAGTTAATATTTTTTTGATCGAATACTTATCCAAATCATTACATGTACAAAATATACAACATGCATGTATATCTTGGATTCACTCGATCTAACAATGTAGTAAAGCTAAATACTAAATCACTTCTACAAATATTTTGCGGAACTAAAAACAACATGTAAATTTATGTAGATGTTCTATGCTTGATGCAACTTTACTTTTATCAACAACAATCACATGAATTTACAAGTAAAATGCAGATAGAACATACCAGTGATCCTTTAGAAGACAAGTCAGAAACAGATAAAGGTGATGGTGCGTTATGGCGGTCAATAGGATGCTTCAACCAACAAACACTTCATGGTCAGCCAACCCAGCATGTGTCACAAGAGTCCTCAAAACAGTCACACGAGGAACTTAGAAGTCAACCTCAGAAAATTCAACGCTGCACAGAAAATTCAATGTAGGGCAGCAGTACTAAAAGTCAAGGCAACTCAACTTTTGGTCAATATTTGACCTCGATTTCTTTTCCAAAGAGTACGGCCTGCTTAGATCAAAGTCTCCTAAAAAATTCAGCTTAATTAGACCATGCGTTGACCAAAGTCAATGATGGTCAAACTTCCCCAAAAACCCTAACCGCAGATTTCTTGCTGTGGTAAACTTCGTCCTTCTTGATGTGGTAAACTTCATCCTTCTTGCTCCTTAGATGCTCGTATAATAGGAGGAGAACTGAGTTGAGATGATTGGAAAAATGCTCCAACATTGACCCTATAAATACCAATCACGAGAGGTGTGTGATACATTTGCTGGGGGTAAAAACCTTAAGGCTAGCATGCACTTAAATTTATTATAAATAATAAGTTCTAAATAAATGTTCTGCTCATCAAATTAAAATCAATTTTAGATCGATTTTACAGCTCTATGAAAGAGGAATCCAATACAAATATTGGAATATTCATCTAAGCATCACAACATGGAGTTTAGACCTAGTTTTCCAAATTTAACACTCCCTCTCAACTAGGGAGAACTCCATCCACCAGTGCAATAAAAAATCGTGCGTCATACCACCGTAACTTGGTTTTTGGGCCTCTTTATTTCAGAACAAAAGTGGTTCAGTCACAAAGACATCATTCCTGGCTGACAGATTCAGCCCAGAGGTCAAAACATCTATCAAACTCATAAAGAGTCTCAAACCAACCCAAAATTGGTTCATCTAACCTGAAGTCAGGCGGAGGTCCGAGACCTCACTAAACTTGATCCCAGATCAAGTGGTTGGACTGTGCCATCCTAGATAGAGAGTACAATAATATCTGATGCATCCATCAGTCTTTGCTACTAGTCTCTAGCTTTTACCACCTCATTGGTCAAATGAGAGGTACTTCCCATGAGCCCTAAACTC
Organism: Pinus albicaulis; assembly: GCA_034641835.2. Taxonomy (NCBI): domain Eukaryota; kingdom Viridiplantae; phylum Streptophyta; class Pinopsida; order Pinales; family Pinaceae; genus Pinus; species Pinus albicaulis. Next base: position 33,392 of record JAXQQM020078342.1, read on the forward strand.
AATGGGTAGGATGCATATAGGGCACAGATAATGAGAGGTGAACCAACTCAGTAATCACAACAGTGGGGTCCAAGCACACCAACAAGGTTTGGCAAGCCTAGCCTTGTGGTTGCTCATAGCTCCGACAAACTGTCTCCAAATCCCTCCATGTTGGGTATGTGTTTTATTCTTTCCATGACTAGCCCCACGCGCTATACGTTGCACCGAGTGTAGCAGGGGGGTCATAGGGGGGGCAGCAGCCCCCCCTGTCGGGGTCTAGGGTAGCGCCCCGGCGAAATTTTTTTTGGTATCCAGTCCCACTCATATGCAGACCCACCCATGTTTTTTGCATGAGTTTGCACATGTTTTTGGGGTACGATGGTTTTTGGTCCCTGGTATTTTGTAGATCCGGTCAAGGGAACTACGGTTATGTTCTAATCTAGGGTTAATGGATTGGGGTTTATGTATGCTTTGGCATGTATATATATGTGTTGTAACACTAAAGGGAATATAATGAAAAATCAAGCTGGTCATCCCATTTTGGGATCCAGGGGAAAATCTCTGTGTTTATCTGTTTTATGTTTTATGCTCTCGCTATTGTTTATCTTTTGTTATAAGATTCATGTGTAGATAATTTCTGTTCAGGGTTAAAACCTACATTTGGTATCATAGTTGTTTCGGCTTCAAGGGGACGCCTTTTCTACTGAGGGTTCTTTGTTCGGGCCTGAGGTAGACCCTGTTCAGTGGGAGATCTACGGGATCGATTCTTGCGGTGAAAGAAGATGGCGAGCGGCGGAAAGATAGAGATCGAGAAATTTAATGGTCAGAGTTTTGAGTTGTGGAAGCTTAAGATGGAGGATCCGCTGGTGGATAAATATCAGTGGATCGCGGTAGATCCATGTACTAAACCAACGGCAATGTCAGATGAAGACTAGAGGAAACTGGATCGGAAGGCTAAGAGCACAATACGGTTGTGTTTATCAGATTCAGTATTGTTGAATGTATCTGGGGAAGCTACAATGAAGAATTTGTGGGAAAAACTTGTGACTTTGTACAAATCTAAGTTTCTGGTGAATAAGTTGTTCCTACCGAAAAAGCTGTATAACCTAAGGATGAAGGATGGAGACTCGGTGACAGAGCATATGAACACCTTCAATACTGTGGTAAGTCAGCTGTCATATGTTGAAATTAAAATCTCAGATGAAGATAAGTGCATCAGTTTTTTGTGTTCTCTACCAAACTCGTGGGACAGTCTGGTTATTGCAATAGGTAGCAATACAATTACCTTGAATTTTGATGACATTGTCTCAGCCTTGCTGTCGGAGTAAATGAGACGGAGAAATATGGAGGGTCAGAATGGAGATGCCTTATTTGTATGAGGAAGGTCCCAGAACAGAAACAAGAATAAGGTTTCGAGTGGGAGATCTAAATCTCCTGGAAATTTTGTAAAGGTGTGCTGGAAATGCGCAAAGGAAGGGAACTACAAAAAGGAGTGCAGATCTAAAGCTCCTGAGAAAGGAAAGGGATCTAATGATGCTCCTTCTGCAAAGGCAAAAACCACCTCGGATGAAGGTGGGGATGTGTATTTGGCTTCTTCTTCAAATACACATGTAGATCATGAGTCATGGTTGATTGACTCAGGTGCATCCTTTCACTTCACTCCCCATCGGGAGTGGTTTTGCGAGTATGAGAAATATGATGGTGGTGATGTCTTCCTAGGGGATGATAGGAAGGCCATAATCGTCGGACGTGGAAAGGTCAAGCTGAAGCTGCAAGGTGGAAGGATTAGAACACTTCCTGGTGTTCTGCATATTCCTGCATTGGCGAGAAATTTGATTTCTGTAAGCAAGATGGATGATGCAGGTGTAAAAACAGTGTTCGAGAAAGATGCCTGCAAGATGGTTCGAGGAGCACTGGTATTAATGCGGGGAGTTCAGACTGGAACTCTGTACAAGCTACAAGGTAGCACTGTTATTGATGGGTGTAACAGTTCTATGGTTCCTGAAAGTGGGACGGAAAGCCTAGCTGTCTCTGGAGAAAAGACCATGCTATGGCATCAAAGGCTTAGACATATTGGAGAGAAGGGCCTTCGGATACTGCATAGAGATGGTATGGTAGAAGGTATGTCTAATTGTTCTCTGGATTTCGATTTCTGTGAACATTGTGTATATGGGAAGCAGAATCGGGTGAGTTTTCCTTCCGGTGCTAAGAGGGCAAACAAGATATTAGAACTTGTGCACAGTGATGTGTTTGGGCCTGTGTCAGTTCCATCACTAGGAAAGTCTGTGTACTATGTTTCATTCATAGATGACTTCTCAAGGAATACATGGATATATTTCTTGAGGAAGAAATTTGAAGTATTTGACAAATTTAAAGAATTTAAGGCTCTGGTGGAAAACCAGACAGAGAAGAAGATAAAGGCGCTGAGGACAGATAATGGTGGGGAGTTCTGCAAGAAGGAATTTGAAGAGTTCTGTAAGAAGTGTGGTATAGCACGACAGAAGACTACTCCATACACACCTCAGCGAAATGGAGTTGCAAGAAGAATGAACAGAACACTGACGGAAAAAGCAAGAAGCATGCTCAGTGGTACCGGGTTAGGACAAGAATTCTGGGCAGAGGCAGTGGAGACTGCATGCTATCTGGTTAACAGATCACCTTCATCAGTGTTGGAGGATAAGACCCCACATGAGGTATGGACTGGTAAGAAACCTTTTCTTTCACATCTAAGGGTATTTGGATGTGATGCATATGTACATGTTCCAAAGGAGAAAAGGACCAAGTTGGATAATAAATCTGAAAGGTGCATCTTTATTGGGTATAAGGATGGTTTAAAGGGTTACAAGCTTTGGAACCCAGAAACAAGGAAGGTTATGTACAACCGAGATGTGGTGTTTAGAGAGGTGAAAGATGTTGTTACACATGAAGTCCTACCAAAGGAACCTGAGAAGATAGAGTTTGAGCTAAAGGAGGATGAATCAGACTCTACAACAGAAGAAGACTCAGAAGAGGAAGAGCCACAAACCCTAGCTTTGAGAAGATCAGTTCGGGAAAGAAGGCAACCAGAAAGGTATAGTCCATCTGCTTTCTGTTCAGGTTTTGCCTTAACTATAACTGATGACGATCCCAGAACTGTCAGGGAGGCAGTAGACTCAGAGGATGGAAAACTCTGGAAGGAGGCCATGGTTGATGAAATGGCATCCTTGCACAAAAAATGAGGCATGGGATTTGGTGGAGTTGCCGACTGGAAGGAAGCCCATAGGGAGCAAATGGGTGTTTAAAAAGAATATGAATGTAGAAGGCAAGGTGGAGAAATACAAAGCTCGGTTGGTAGCAAAAGGTTATTCCCAAGTGCCAGGAATTGATTTTGGTGATATTTTCTCTCCTGTTGCCAAAGTTACTTCTATTAGATTACTTTTATCTGTTGCTGCTACATTTGATTTTGAGATAGAACAGATGGATGTGAAGAAAACATTTCTTCACGAGGATCTAGAAGAGGAGATCTACATGAAGCAACCTGAAGGCTTTATGGTGAAGGGTAAGAAATACCTGGTATGCAGGTTGAAGAAGTCGATGTATGGGTTAAAACAGTCACCAAGGATGTGGTATCAGAAATTTGATACCTATATACGGGGACTTGGCTTCACTAGAAGCAAGGAGGATCACTGTGTTTATTTTAAATTAATTGGTGACCGTGTTATTTATTTGGTCTTGTATTTGGATGATATGTGGTTGATTGGAAATGACAAAGAAATTATCCAAGATTTGAAGACCCAACTGTTCTCCAAATTCGACATGAAGGATATTGGTGCTGCAAACTATATTTTGGGCATGGAATTAAGAGAGATCGGGAAAAGAGGAAGATCTGGTTAAACCAGAGGAAGTATGTAGAGACTATATTGCAGAGGTTCAATATGCAAGATAGTAAACCGGTGAGTGTTCCTATTCCTGTAGGTGAAAAGCTGTCTGCTGAACAGTGTCCCAAGACACAAGAAGAAGAGGAGGATATGTCTTGTGTTCCATATGCAAGTGCAGTGGGTAGCCTGATGTATGAAATGGTCTATACTATACCAAACATTGCACATGAAATGGGAGTATTGAGCAGGTTTATGTCAAACCCAGGGAAGGAGCATTGGACATCAGTGAAGCGAGTTTTCAGATATTTACGTGGCACTAGTGATTATGGCTTGTGCTACCAAGGAAGACCATGATTAGAAATAATGTTGGACATTCATGGTTTTGTTGATGCAGACTGGGCTGGAGATCTAGACCAAAGAAGATCTACAAGTGGGTATGTGTTTAGCCTATTTGGAGGTACAGTCAGTTGGATGAGTAAAAGACAGTCTGTAGTGGTGCTTTCAACTATAGAGGCAGAATACATAGAAGCCACTCATGCAAGCAAGGAAGCAGTTTGGTTGCAGAGATTGCGTTCAAGTATGGGGTTGGTATAGCAAGCTATAAGGATAGACTGTGATAGCCAAAGTGCAATTTTCTTAGCTAAGAACCCTACTTATCATTCAAAGACAAAGCACATTGATGTTCAATATCACTTTGTTAGAGATATGGTTGAGGCTAAAAGGGTGTTACTGGTAAAGGTGGACACTTTGAAGAATGTTGCAAATGCATTGATGAAGTCTGTGAGCACTCAAAAGTTCTCTTGGTGTAGAGAAACAATGGGTGTTGAAGAATTGGCCAAATGACTAAGCTCTCTTGTGGCCCCTGTGGAAAGAAAACAACAAGTGGGAGAATGTTGGGTATTTGTTATATTCTTTCCATGACTAGCCCCACGCACTATACGTAGCGTCGGGCGCAGCAGGGGGGTCACAGGGGGGCAGCAACCCCCCCTGTTGGGGTCCGGGGTAGCGCCCCGGTGAAATTTTTTTTGGTATGCGGTCCCACTCATATGTAGACCCACCCATGTTTTGTGCATGAGTTTGCACATGGTTTTGGGGTACGATGGTTTTCGGCCCCTGGTATTTTGTAGATCCAGTCAAGGGAACTATGGTTATGTTCTAATCCAAGGTTAATGGATTGGGGTTTATGTATGCTTCGACATGTATATATATGTGTTGTAACACTAAAGGGAATATAATGAAAAATCAAGTTGGTCATCCCAATTTGGGATCCAGGGGAAAATCTCTGTGTTTACATGTTTTATGTTTTATGCTCTTGCTATTGTTTATTTTCTGTTATAAGATTCATGTGTAGATAATTTATGTTCAGGGTTAAAACCTACACTCCAGAGCTCCTCAATCTCATCGTCCAATAGGACCCACATCATAGGTTTATTCCACGATACCAAGTCTCTCATGAAAGGTTAGGAACTTGACCTTCCTTAGGGGCTTAGTGAGAATATTTGTGACCTACTCATTAGTTCCTATATGATTGAGCCTTACGGTGCCTTGCTGTACCATATCCCACATGAAATGATACCTAATATCAATATGCTTGGATCGGTCATGGAACATAGGATTCTCGGTCAAGCGAATCCCACTATGGTTATCACAGAGTATCACAGTGGTATCTAGCACATGTCCAAATAGCTCACTAAAGAGCTTTCGCAACCAAACTGCTTCACAATAGGCCATACTTGCTGCAATGTATTCAACCTCTATAGTGCTCAAAGCCACCGAATTCTTCTTCCTTCTCATCCATGAAATCGAAGCAGAACCAAGATTGAAGCCGCATCGTGATGTTCTCTTATGATCCACCACACTACCAGCCCAATCAGCATCAGTATATCTAAGGAGTGTCATGCTCCCAGCAGTGTATCTCAGCCCATGGTTTATCGTGCCTCGAAGGTATCTCAGAATATTCCTGGCACCAACCTAGTGAAAGTGATGAGGCTTAACCATCTCTTGACTCAAAGTGCTCACTGCAAATCATATATCTAGATGAGTGTTCAAAAAGAACATCAAGGCCCCTACAAGTTGATGATACTTAGTAGGATTTTCCAATATGGGCCTAGCAGCATTGCCACTCAACTTCTTGAAATTGAGTTCCATTGGTGTCGATACAAACTTGCAGTCCACCATACCAAATATTTCCAGAAGTTTCACAATGTATTTTCCTTGAGAAAGGAAAATCTCGCCAGGCCTCTACCAGACCTCCAGGCCGAGGAAGTAGTGCATTAGTCCTAGGTTCTTCATCTCGAACTCAACAACGAGCTCCCTCTTGCATTGATGAAAAAGAGGGTTAGCACCTGTCAAGAAGAGGTCATCCACATACACCACCAGAATGAGAGGCTTCCTCTGGACAACCTTAGATCAGCATTAATTTGAGTGAAGCCCAGCTTCATCAAGTAGTTATCTGTCCTCTCGTACCAAGCTCTGGGTGCTTGTTTTAACCCATAGAGAGCTTTCTTCAACTTGCAGACATGGGTGTCTCGATCCTGGACTTCAAACCCCAAAGGTTGTTCTACATACACCTCTTCCTTTATTGCACCATGTAGAAAAGCAGTCTTGACATCCATCTGATGAAGACTCCATCCTTGCGTAGTAGCAAGGGCTATGATTGATCGAATGGTGGCATATTGTGCCACAGGTGCAAATATGTCATCATATTCTATTCCTTCCTTTTGAGAGAAGCCACAGGCAATAAATCTTGCCTTGAACTTTTCAGCACTTCCATCAGATCCATGCTTGATCTTGTAGAGCCATTTTGTGGTGACAACTAATTTGTCCTTCGGTCTTGGAACCACATCCCAGACATCATTCTTCATCATGGAATCATATTATTCGTGCACAACATCCTTCCACAATTTATGCTTTACGGCTTCCTCAAAAGATATAGGTTCAGATTGTACAATAGTACTCATGGCAGCCAGATACCCTTGGTATCTACATGGCTTCTTTCTTTCTCGGAATGTCCCCGTCGGGGCAGCATGTCCCTCAGCATCTTCGAGAGTGTCCCTGAGCCATGATGGTCTCTTTCTTAGTGAAGGAGATGGATAGATTGGGTCCATTAGTCCTTCAACATCAGGCATTGTCTCATCCTATAGTTATTCTTGATTTCCAGGCCTTGCTTCATGATTTTCCTCAGGTCTCAGAAGATCTACTACTTTATTTAGGGAAGTATCTTTGTCAAAAGTGACATCATGGCATATCTCTAATTCCCTTTGACCAGGTACATATACTCTATAGGCCTTAGAAGTTTCACTGTAGCCCACAAATATTCCTTTCTTCCCAGAAGCATCCAACTTATGTCTCTTTTCTTTTGGCACATGAAAATAAACAAGACATCCAAAAATTATAAAATGTGAGACATTAGGTTTCTTACCAGTGAAAAACTCTTCGGGAGTTTTGGAGTTCAGAGCAGAATGAGGGCATCGGTTTTGAATTTATACAATAGTATTCACAGCTTCTTCCCATATAAACTTTGGTAGGCCCTGGTCACATAGCATGGCATGGGAAACTTCCACAATGGTCATGTTCTTTCATTCAGTAACGCCATTCTGCTCAGGAGTATAGGCAATAGTGGTCTTCCTCTTAATGCCAGCTTCTCTGCAAAAGTCCTTGAACTCATTTGACTCATATTCAGTGCCATTGTTGGTCCTCAAAATCTTGATCCTCTTCCTTGTCATATTTTCCACGAAGGCTTTGAAGGTACGGAACCACATGAAAGCCTCATCCTTCTTCTTCAAGAAGTATATCCAGGTTTTGAGGGATAAGTCATCAGTGAATGTCATATAGTAAGAACATCCTCCCAGGGATGTTACGGGTAGCATACCAGATAGATCAGAATGGACCAGTTGCAAAATATTAGATGTCTTTGTGACACTTGTGGAGAAAGGTCCCCTTGTATGCTTTCCTTTGACACAACCCTTACATACACCTTCATGATTATTTCCAAAATCGGGCATCCCTATCACCACCTTCCTTGCTTCAGGAAGGGCCTTGTAATGAACGTGTCAAAACCTCTGGTGCCGTAGTTCATTTTGTCGGATAATATCAGATGTCATAGCTCGCAGTGGACTTCCTTGAACCTGGTAGAGTGTTCCAACTCTAAAACCAATCATGATATCTTGAGATTCTTCTTCCACATGTGCACCTTTCAATCAGTGAATGCCACATTGAGGCCTTTGTCTTCCATGGCTGATATAGACACAAGTTTCTTCTTCAATTTTGGCACATGGAGTACATCCTGCAAATGTAGGACTTGTCCTTAAGACAAGTGGAGGGTCACAGTCCCTGTCCCTTTCATGGGATATGTGGCATTATATCCAAGGATAATTTTCAGATTAGTACCCTTCTCAACCATGTCATAGAGTGCTTCCTTGAACCCAGTGATGTGTCTTGAGGCACCACTATCTATCAGCCAGACATCCATAGTGTCGAGCAGGGATGCAGCGGAGAGGGAAGATACAAGAATGTATTCATTTCTTTTATCAACAAAATTTGACTCCTCATACCTGGAATTTCTAGACCTTTTGAAATGTTGATTGTTTCTGCCAGAGGGAACCTTCCTCTTTCCTTTGGACCTATTGTTTCTTTGATTTCCATTCTTCCAGTTTTTTTTTTCATCACTATCGGCAGAATCCTTCTTGAAAGGACATTCTCTAGCATGATGACCTGGCCTATGACAAGTGAAACACTTACCCTTCATTATTTGGGCCCCTTCTCCTCCTTTATTCTTTGGACCACCATAGTTATTCTCTCTAGAATGAGTAGCATAGGCAGCATTTCTATCATTTTCATATTCCTTCATTCTTGTCTCTTCTTGCATGCATCTTGACAGTAGCTCGTCAAAGTTAGGAATTATATTGTTATTGAGAATGGTAGTGTTGAATACTTTCCATTCATATGGCATCCCTACAAGTGCGGTGAGTACCATCTCACAATCAACTATTGTCCCCCCAATAGCCAGCAGATTGTTCCCCATCTCGGTCAGTTTCAGAAAGTATGTTTGGACAGACTCATCCTTGGCTTTCTTCATATTTTTCAATTGATTCTTGAAGAATAGCACCTGTTTTGCATTGTTTACTTTGAACATTTGTATCATCTTATCATACATCTCTTTGGATGTGCCTAGCTCAGATATGTAGGCAACTAGACATTTCTGTATGGATTCCCTAATCATTAGCTTTGATTTGATCTCCCCCTTCTTATACTTGGTTTTGGTAGTAGCAGCAGTAGTGGATGGAGGTTCTTGTATCTTACCCAGTACATATTCCATGAGATCATGGTCTTCTAATTTGAGATCTAATATCATCTTCGAAGCATGTAATTCATCCCTTCTAGTAATCTTGTCATCCTCCTTGAAGCGATAACTTGTGGAACCCATTTTTCTCTTTTGGTGATTGTTATAAGTTAGGGCTTGTCTTAACCTCAGCTATGATACCATGTAAATTTATGTAGATTTTCTATTCTTGATGCAAATTTACTTTTATCAACAACAATCACATGAATTTACAAGTAAAATGCAGATAGAACATACTAGTGCTCCTTTAGAAGACAAGTCAGAAACAACAAAAGGTTATGGTGTGTTACGACGGTCAACAGGATGCTTCAACTAGAAAAGACTTCGCGGTCAGCCAACCTAGCATGTGTCACAACAGTCCTCAAAACAGTCACACTAGGAACTTAGAAGTCAACCTTAGAAAAGTCAACGCTACCCAGAAAATTCAATGCAGGGTAGCAGCACTAAAATTCAATGCAACTCAACTTCTGGTCAACCTTTGACCTTGATTTCTGTGCCAAAGAGTATGGCCTCCCTAGATCAAAGTCTTCTCCTAAATTCAGCCCAATTGGACCATGCGTTGACCAAAGTCAACGCTAGTCAAACTTCCCTAGAAACCCTAACCGCAGATTTCTTGCTGCAGTAAATTTCATCCTTCTTGCTGCGGTAAACTTTATCCTTCTTGCTCCTTATATGCTCGTATAAGAGGAGGAGAAGTGAGTTGAGATGATTGGAAAAATTCTCCAACGTTGACCCTATAAAGACCAATCATGAGAGGTGTGTGACACATCTGCTGGGGGTAAAAACCTTAAGGCTGACCTGCACTTAAATTTATTATAAATAATAAATTCAAAATAAATTTTCTTCTCATCAGATTAAAATCAATTTTAGATCAATTTTACACCTCTCTAAAAGAGGAATCCAATACAAATATTGGAATCTTCATCTGAGCATCACAAGATGGAGTTTGGACCTAGTTGTCCAAATTTAACACAACACAATTTCCAATCACATGAAGCAAATAAGAATAGATCAAAACAACAACACCAGATATTCCCGAGGAAATCTTGCTACTCAAAAATCCTCTATCATATATTGTATATTCCATAAGGAATCATGAAACGTGAACACGCCACCTCACCCATCGGATGGATGAGCGACTTCGTTCCTTTGCTTTGTGAATTGCATTACATACAAAACTCTTCTCACAAGAGCCCTAAGTACATCAGATTAATTTTTCTCACACTGTCATACAAAAATTGGCAAGTTCCTTAGCCAATTTACTGTCTCCAGATAGCCTCCCTTCCTCATGCAGTTCTTGATGAATGTAATCCTTAATCACAAAGAGTTTTACCCTTCCTCAACTACGCTAAGTATCGTGGGAATCCTATGGTGTTAAAACTACACCTAGGTAGCTTGCTAATATCACAACGGATAGTTACACTTCCCTTTCACCTAGATCTCAACTTGGTCTCCGTTGGATTCGACATACATGCAGGTAATAATAGTAAAAACATGAGTTGCATGTGAGACCACTGGTTGTGAATTAATTACTATTTAGCTCACATGATTTCTCACTAGTCTATCTATAGTTACAACTAGCATAACTAACTTTAACTCACTTAATTGATTTACAACTTGCATTAACTAATGCACCATTACACTTCCAACTCTATTACAACTAGAGTCACTATGTTATAACTCAAGTCGCTATGCATGTCCCACCAACCAACCCCTTAACTCGAAATTCCTTTAGCTAACTGTTTTTCCACTTTAGTTAACTATTTCGAAGTGTTCATTGAGAATAGATTATTGTTTATTGTCCAACTAATGTTAAGGGATAATAACAGTCGATATGCATCTATAAATAGACATTCAATCTATAAATATAACTTGCACATACATCTATAAATAGAACTCATCTATAAACAGAAATTGTTCAACCATATATAAATAGACTCCCACTATAAATAGAATTTGCTCAACATTCTAAAAATAGACATACACCTAAAAATAGCCTATGTGTGCCCCACCTAGTGTAGGTGCTTAATTTTCACTAGGATCAAGGATGTTGATTCTGGATGTCAATTTCATTGTTTCTTGTTGCAAACTTCAACACTCCCTCTCAACAAGAAAGGAATGTATTTTCATGTGACATGCAACTCCATGCATTCACCCTGAAACCTTTGCATGCACCATGCAAATCCATGCATGCTCCCTAAAACTCTTGTATGCAACACTTCTCTAGTGTTTCTTGCACATGCAACACTTGCATGCAACACTTCCAAAACTGAATAGCCGCCAAACAACTAAATCAGTATAATGCATCTGTCATCAAAGTCTTCTGACTTATGCTGGTACCAACTGCACATGTCTTCTAGATCCACTGTGTTGTTGACCTCTGCATCCATGCACTCTGCACTTATTTTCAACTCTAGTCTCTACTCCAATATCTGACACTATCACTTTTATTTCGTTTCCTCTCGACATCTGACTACATAAATCCAAATGATCCTGCTACTGTTGTACCATGGGCTGCTCATAGCTAGGTTCAATTCATGATATCCACATCATCTCAATGAATCTTGCCCAAAATTTATTCTTGGGATTATTCATGCATGTCGCCCCACCTCTCACCTAGTGGTATAGCTACATGCACTCCCTCTGCCCATCTAGCTCGAAATTTCTTTGCATGAATTGTTTCTCCCACTCCATGATCCTCTGCATGTGGCTGCTCCACATCTTGAGGTTCGATCTTACCTGTATGCAAATAAAACTCCCTCTCAAGGGTCAATTGCATGGCTTTCTCACACTTCCCAATGGTATGAAGCTCTGTATAAATTGCATCTACATCAAATCTATAAAGATTCTTCTGCATCTCCAGTTTTGGTTACTCCACAACCTTCTGAGACTGCTTCATAGGTTGCATGTTGAGAGACTCCCTCTCAACCACCAAGTCACTAACCCCTTATTTTCTCCTCAAATATTTTCATGCATCTTGTACCTTAGTGCATAGAGGTTCTTGGCTCACACACATTGTAATTGTCCCGCCGTCACAAAATTTTCTAACAAAAGAGCTTATTTTAAATTGACAATGTCTCCCTCATCCAAGCTCCGATTCAACCAATGTTTTTTTTCAATTTGGGTATTTTTTCACAAGGAAACCAAATATGCTATTTTTTCTGAAAATTTTGGATGCAATTTGTTAGATATTCTCTGCAAAATCGTGCACCCAAATAATTCCTACTCTCAGACCATGTAGAAAATTTATAAAACAACTCCAATACCATGTAGAAAATATAAAAAATGCATGTATATCTTGGATTCACCTCAGCTAACAATGTACTAAATCTAAATACTAAATAACTTCTACAAATATTTTTCCGAATTAAAAACAACACAATTTCCAATCACATGAAGCAAAGAAGAATAGATCAAAACCACAACGCCACACATTCCTGGGGAAATATTGCTACTCAAACAAATTCTATCATATATTGTATATTCCACAAGGAATCATGAAAAAATTACATAAAAAAGTCTTCTCACAAGAGCCCTCAGCCCATCATACTAATTGTCTCACACTATCATACAAAAATTGGTAATTTCCTTAGCCAATTCGCTATCTCTAGACAACCTGCCTTGCTCATGCAGTTCTTAATGAATGAAATATTTAGTCACAAATAATTTTAGTCTTCTTCAACTGCGTTGAGTATCATGGGCATCCTGTGATGTTATAACTACACCTGGGTAGCCTGCTAATATCACAACTGATAGTTACACTTCCCTTTCACCTAGATCTCAACTAGGTCTCCACTGGATCTGATATGCATGCAACTAATAATAGTAAAAACATCAGTTTCATGTGAGACCATTGATTGTGAATTAATTAATATTCAATTCACTTGATCTCTCGCTAGTGTATCTGCACTTACAACTAGCACAACTGACTTTAACTCACTTGAACGGGTTAAACTGATTTGCAACCTGCATTAACTAATGTACCACTACGCTTCCAACTCTGTTACAACTCAAGTCACTCTAAATGTCCCTCCAACCGAACTCTTAACTCCAAATTATTCTAGCTAATTGTTTTTCCATTTCAGTTAACTATTTCCAAGTTCTCATTCAGAATAGATTATTGTTTATTGTCCAATAAATATTAAGGGATAATAATAGTCGACATGCCTCTATAAATAGACATGCAATCTATAAATATTACTTTCACATACATCTATAAATAGACCTCATCTATAAATATACTCCCACTATATATAGAATTCGCTAACCATTCGAAAAATAGACATACACCTAAAAATAGCAGTTGTGGGCCCCACCTACTATAGGTGCTTAATTTTCACTAGGGTCAAGGATGTTGTTTCCGAATTCCAATTTCACTGTTTCTTGTTTCAACCTTCAATATTACATGTTTTGGTAAGAAGAATCTATTCTTACAAATTGTGTTACTGTTTATGCATGTAGGTCATCCAAATAATGTCAACCATAAAAACTCTCAAATCTCAAATCAAATATTGATATAAGTGAAGTATGTTAATTAGATGCACACTTTAACATCACCGCCATGATCCTCCCTCTGTTTCAATTATTTTCAAAAACAACAAGCGTTTTGAAGCACTTTTATGGTCTATCATTAGCCCTCCCTCCTTTGTTTCAGTTTTTTTAAGAGCTATGGGCCCACTCATTTTGATGAATTGTGCTAGTATACCAATGAAGGAAGAATTTAAAAACATAGAGAACATAGAGAAACAATAATGGTTACCATAGCATAGATATTAACAACCAAGAGTGTGTGCAAGTCACCACGAGTGTAATGATCCTAGTTTATACGCTCTTATTAGACATTTGAACAATTCCTAAAGGGTACAATGGACCCCAAAGGAAAACAATTGTGTGGACTTATTTTATTATTTTATTTTAATAAAATAGAAAGGAAATTAAATTGTGCAAAGACTAGATTATGATTGGAGATCTGGAAACCAAATCCATGAAGATGTATAAGGTTCATAAGACTTTCCCCAGTCCTCCAAAAAAATACTTGGAGGAAATAAATTAAACATTATGTAATATTCCAAAATTTTCCTACAATAAATTGGAATATTATTTTTTGCTGATTTCACCTAGGAGGAGAATAAATGGGTAAGGAGGCCCATGCATAATGATAATCTCAATAAAATCCCTCATAGTATGAAAGGGGATCATCATTGGAGCTGGTTTTCACACCCTCATGTGTGAATAGGGTCATTTGCAAGTGGACAAGGTCAAGTTTGACCAAGTCAACAACGTTGGGATAAGAGGTGGAGAACACTTCGAGAAACAACGCAGTATGAATGGGAAGAGGGATATTTTGTGGAGGAAACAATAAAAGGATTGGGACCCATGGGGAAGGGGCCTTCACTTGTTTAAAAGGAGAGTTAGGCAACCATTGTTTCTCATGTAATGCATTATTGATTTCATTGCCTATTCATACATTGTGCATTCTCTTGTTGTTTAGCAGAGTTGCTAGGGGAATTCCTGTTTAGGATTCCTTCTTCTTGAGAGGCCTATTGAGGGATTCTTCTTCATTCTCCACATTTCTTGGCTCAAGGCCAAAGCCACCTTCTCTAGTTGCAATGTTATTTCTACTCAAGTGTAACGTTGTGTTGTAGGGTGTTGAAGTGGAGGACCTCAACACCATTTCCAGAGCTGATTTTCAAAGGAGGGAGTCTCCATTCCTTTGGGAAGCTAGTGATAAAATAAAAAAAATTAGAAAAAAATATATGTTATTATATTTATCATTCACATTTAATTATTAAATCATAATAATAAAATAAATAAATTATATTGTTATTTATTTTATTAAAATTACAAATATATAAAATGTAATTAAAAAATGTTTGAAATTAAATTATTATTTATTTTATTAAATTTTAAAATATATATAATTTAATCCAAATTTATTTAAAATAAAATTTTTAATTATTATATAAAATTAAAAATAAAATAAATATATATTTGTGTTACTACTTGCTCTCTAATTTATTGTGGAAGAGATGTTGTAAGGTCCAAATAAAATAAAAAATGAAAGTAAAATTATCAAAATGAAAATAAACTAATAATAAAAATAAAAATGACCCACCATATTGAAACCTATGGTATTCATACTGAACATAGTCTATTTAAAAAGGAAATTAAACTACCCTAGATAAATATATTATCATTATTTCTGTATATAAATATATTATTTCGAATATTAAATTGGAAATAAATTAGTTTAAATATTTGTAATGATGCTATTATTACTATTAATTTATATATTATTATTTTGGTTTTTTTTTTTTCTTTTTTTTTTCTAAATCAAAATTTTCAATATTGATCATATTAATTTATCACTTATATATATATATATATATATATATATATACACACACACACACACACATATATACACATATATACATATACATATATATACTACAATAACATTAAAAGTACATAATATTATCCCTCCCAATACCACTCAATTAATGATTGTCACTTTATAAAGTAGAATGCAAACCATGAAACTCAAGGTGCAAGACCCTTAAAAAGGAAAGAATAGTAACTTGATATTGAAAATAGCATCAATTTGTAATAACACATAAATTAATTATTTAATATTAAAATAAATTTAATACAAAAAAATTATTTTATTTTATTTAAAATTTTCATTAATTTTAATAATTTCTAATTTACTTTTCATCATACTATAACTTAATGGTATGTGGAAAAAATATTAATTCTAAAATTTTGGTAATGTTAATCATTGTTTTAAAAATAATAAAGAAAATAAATACTTGTCAATTTTCATAAGATACTAATGAACTTATAAAATAAATGTAATTCTAAACATCATAATTTTTGTACTCAATCTTCATCACATGCATAAAATAATTTTAAATTGAAAATTCATAATAAATATGATGTGTGTGAACATGTCACCTTGTGATTCAATGTCTGCAATGTTTGTGTGCACCATTTGTTTTTTGTGTGCATGTATGCATTTAAGTGATTGTGCCTCATTGGCAATGGATTGTGAGGGTGCCCGTCCATGGTTAGTCCCATGCCAATGATGGATCATTTTTGGGGTTATATAAGCTCTCACCTTCACGTAGTTGACCTGTTAGTAGAGGTTTTACATCTCCAAACCAATAAGAGCTTTCTATACAATTTGTTATTTAAAACATAACATTGACTTCGAAATTTTAAATTCATTTTTTTAATAATATTTAAATGATATTTTCATTATTTTAAAAACCTATAAATATACCAGTTCAATAAAATATATATATATATATATATATATATATATATATATATATATATATATATATATATATATATATATATATATATATATATAACATTTTTTCAACTATATTAGTTATAGAAATAAAGTAATGCAGTTTAATTGTTAAATATTATTATGTTTTATTATAAAAGATTTAGGAAAAAAATTTATGTTATTATATTTTTCATTCCCATTTGATTACTAAATGATAATAATAAAATAAATAAATTACATTGTTATTTATTTTATTAAAATTATTAAATGTAATTAAAAAATGTTTAAAATTAAATTATTATTTATTTTATTAAACTTTAAAATATATAAAATGTAATTAAAATTGGTTTATAATAAAATTATTAAATATTATTTAAAATAAAAAATAAAATAAATATATATTTATGTTAAGATTTTCTTTCTAATTTATTATGTTAGAGATGTTGTAAGGTCCAAATAAAGTAAAAAATAAAAGTAAAATTATAAAAATAAAAATAAACCTATAAAAATAAAAAAAACCCACCATATTGAAAACATATGGTATTTATGTAGAACATAGTCTATCTAAAAAGTGAAATTTAACTAGCCTAAATGTATTTTAACTCCAAAAATACAAAGGATCAAGAGATCAAAAGAGAGATCAAATCTCTTTTCACTCTAAAAGAGGGTTCTATATCAAGTGATATGATCTATGTTGGTACGTAAACTACAATGCAGTGGGAGGTTTTATGACAATATTTGAGACCATTTTTGGGTAAATTCTTAAGTTGAGACAAAAAAAACTTGTGTATTGTCTTAAATATTGTGTTTAAGTGGATGTCTCAAATTAATGTCTTAAAAAATAGTCCCTATAAAGACAATATATAACACAATTGTTATTGTCTCTTAAGATAAAATTTCATTTTTGTCTCTCTAGAGACAATACACAAATGGGGGGTTTTAAGACAATATTTGAGACAATTTTTGGGTAAATTGTCTTAAGTTGAGACCAAAAAATTCTTGTGTATTGTATTTAAACAGGTGTCTCAAATTAATGTCTTAAAATTTTTTTTATATAAAGAAAATATATAACACAATTTTTATTGTCTCTTAGGATACAATTTCATTTTTTCCTCTTTAGAGACAATAATTTCCATTAAAGACATATTGTCTTTATAGAGACAAAATGTCTTTTTCCTCATTAATTACAATATAAAACAATGAATCCAAAAAAATATCTCACCATTGATATAAACAAATACAAAATGTAATTAATTAAAAATAAACAACAATAGCATCTATTAATGTATATTAGGGCACATTGGAATCGAACCACCAACCTCTTACATGTAAAGGAGGGGCTCTTCGATTGAGATAGGACTATTTAAAGAATTACGTGATGAGGTTGGGGAGTTAGAGGATGTGGCATAGATACAAGAGGTGATGATGGAGCTTCAGGAGGGTTTCCAAAATGAAATGGATAGGAAGAAGGTGGTTGAAATTTCATATCAACTATCCTGAAAAAAAATGAGCATATTAAACTCTGAAGAATTAGACATTTATTGAGACATTTGTCGATGAAATTCATGTGCACAACATCCAAAAGAAGAGTTAACTAAAATATGAATTGTTGAATTTTTTTAAACATGAAAAAAATTAGTTATTCTATCACTATTGTTGAGTTGGAAGAATGTTAAAAATTCAAAACAATTAACTTTCTTTGGAGTAAGCGTCATATCACTAAATATTTTATTTATTTGAAGTGTTAAATTTTTTGTCCCCTAAAATTATAGGAACACATTTACAGGTCAATTGATATACTAATAGAGGGTGGGAGTAAGGGAGGATTCCCCATACAAGAATAAGAATAAATTATTGCATTTGTGAAGGTCATATATTTTTCTAGCAGCACCATTGACATATATATGACATAAAACACACTAGACTTCATCACTCTCCAACAAAATATGACATACTCTCTCACAGATTAAGCCTCATAATGATATTTTGCTTTAATTTTTTGAGTATCAGTTGAAGGGATGAACAGTATAGGCCATAAATTGAACCCAAACTTTCAATAATTCCTTCACTTGGTGGGATTGGTCTCCTAGGATGGATATTTTCCAATTGGAAATAAGAGATTTTGCAGAGCACTCATTGTTTTGAGAATCACTTTTGTCAAGATTAGACACAAAACATGATTTCTAATGGTGGTCATATTGAAACTGTTGACCGATTGCATAACACAAATCCAAGGATTGGAAGGTATTGAGAGCTTAGACATTTCCTCATAATTGAAACTGAATCACAAATCTAGACACCCATTCACGTCATCAAAGTCTGTGTTTCTAAGATTCCTAACTCACAGAGTACTATATGTCTGAAAGTTGAATAAGGAGAATCAACTTTGTCCTGTTTGTTGGTTCAGTGAGAAGTTGTCTTAAATGATGGAAATCACTGAAATAGTTATAATCGCAAGAAAATTCCCATTACAGTGATTGGCTTGTTTTCCTTTACCAAGAATTATCATGCCAATATTCTCTACTAGACCTATATAGGCTCCTTCTACTTCTATTTTGTTAGATTTACTGAAATTTCTACATTTACCTACATCTCCATATATTATGTCGATTATCTTTTTGAGAGGTTTAATTAAATCAAAGTCGGGACTTATTATTGTACCTTGAGATAATAGATGTAAAAATCCATCACCAGACAATGAGTCTTTCCATTTCCTTCACCTTATGAAACTATCGAACAATATTGCAACGCACTAACCTCAATCCCCAAATTCTAGATGCAAAAATTCAACTCTCTATACACCAAAAAATCTTTAGTTTTGTACTAATTTAAATTATCTCAAAGTTATATATAGTACCCAATCTTGTAGAAATTGCAGTACAAGGCCTCAAAACCTCAAAACCCGATGTTATACCCTTTTCACACACACCAAAAACAAAAAAAAACACTTTGATATTCCATACCCAGAGAGAACTAGAATGACCACCAGAAAGGTATATGAAAGCAATTCAAAACTAATTTGGTCAAGTCATAGACCCCACTCACTCCATTCATCCACCATAGATTTACCTTTCGAACAAAAAACTTATAGACACATATCTTGAGAATGATATGTGATTGATTTCATGGTGAAACTGATCACAGAATATTATAATTCGATGAATTCAAATATCCAATACAATGTTCTGTATCTCATTCATGCCCATTGATTTTTGATGATTTGATATGGTCATTTTAAAGTTCCTAGTTTCAAGAATTTATGAGTTAGTATTTTTATGATCGACTACTTATCCAAATCATTACATGTTTTGGTGAGCAAAATATTTTCTTCCAAATTGTGTTACTGTTTATGTGTGTAGGCCCTCCAAATAATGCCAACGAGAAAAACTCTCAAGTCTCAAAATAAAATATTTATATAAGTGAAGTATGCTAAGTAGATGGACATTTTAATATCACCGCCATCATCCTCCCTATATTTCAACTGTTTTCAAAATTAGCAAGCTCATTTTTTTAAGCATTGTTGTGGTCTATCATAGGCCCTCCCTCCTTTGTTTCAATGTTTTCAAGAGCTATGGGCCCACTCATTTTCATGAATTGTTCTGGTATACCATTGAAGGAAGGCTTTCAAGATACAGAAATCATAGAACAACAACCATGGTTATCATAGCATACAGATTAACAACCAAGAGTGTGTACAACTCACCACGAGGATATCTAGACACGCATAATGAATATAAGATTGAAGAAAGGTTCCAAAGGAAACTCGTATTGTCATATACTAATAAAATTCCAAGATTCCTAATAATATTGGAACATATTTCCCAATTTCCAAAGAGATTTCATTGACGTAGAAAATGTGTGTCTCCCCAATGCCACCATATTTCTTATCTAAACTGACAATACTATATTATTGGTCTGTAATGAACATGAACAAGCTTCAGAATCCAACCACTGAGAAATGAATTTCGCAAAACGAAATGACAGTGACATTTCTTATTTCTAATTTGACGTCAGAGATGAATTATACAAGAAATGATCAAGTGGTTGAAAAAAATATTTTTTCTCTTATTGAGAGAGATCCTACAATCTAGTGGCACATTAATTACCATCTCAATGCATAGTAAGAGAATTAAATATTTTCCCCAACATAAGAAGGGACTAAATAATTAAAATTGGCCTAAAAATTAACATATGAAAATACAATAATTTTATATGGTAGGGATTGTAAACTTGATTTATTACAAGCAAGCAATGCTTCCTAGTTAGAACTATAGCCTCGATGCCTTTGGGGTGAAATTCCAGAGATTGATGTTAAACCATATTTTGTAACTCTCATTATTGGTACTAACATTAGTAATATTTTTTCATATGATAATGTGGCATATTTTGTAATGCCATATACATGCTTTGAAAAAAATTAATTTCCATTAAATATTAGAGAGTTTTGTTGAGCACATTCACTTGGTATTCTAGTGGGTGTGACATGGAAATCCCCTTAATAATATTTGTATGTATCATTAATAAATTCCCATGTGACAACTGTAATAACACTCTATCACACAAATACTTGCAACTTTCTAGAACTTGGCTTGATCACTCTAATCATGTGTTTGTGCATTTTGATCCCTTGTGCATGAATATATATATATATATATATATATATATATATATATATATATATATTCATTACATTACAACATTTTTTTAACCATATTAATTATAAAAATAAATTAATGTAATTTAATTGTTAATTATTATTATTGTTAGAAAAATTATATATTAATGCAACACATAAAATATGCAGAAAACACAAACACAAAAAGCACAGAAAACCAGAGAGATGAAGATATACGTGATTCACATAGTTTGGGTTATGTCCACCCGGAACAGTCAGTCCTTCCTTTCTTTTATCCAGCAAAATGAAGAGACACAAGCTATAGTAGATACACTGTAATATCTTTCATTCTCTCTCACACTCTCCCTATCTATTTCTCGCAATAAGAATACACATACAATACACAACTGGAATAAAATGCCCTCATACAAAACGAGGGGTTTCATTCTAAGGAAAAAAACCCTAAATTAAACATAACTTCCACCATGAGATCATCTGCCTAATGAATGGCCCAGATTGACTAGAAATTACAATAATTTTACAAGGTAATTTTACATTTTTTTAAAGCTTGAGGGCCACTGCCCCCGAAACCCCCCGCTCCCCGAACCACTCCCTTGATGCGCCAGGGAGCGTTTAATTACGGGCGTCGTTGTTACCCTGTTTATAATAGGGGTCCAACGCTGTGATACAAAATAAAGAAGATAATCATGCTCCACACCCAACAATTATGTTTTATTATAAAAATATATATATATATATATATATATATATATATATATATATATATATAATTTATCAGTCACTTTTATTTATTAAATTATAATAATAAAATAAATAAACTATATTATTCTTTATTTTATTAAAATTAAAAATATATAAAATGCAATTCAAAGCTATTTAAAATTAAATTATTATTTATTTTATTAAACTTTAAAATATATAAAATGAAATTAAAATTTGTTTAAAAATAAAAATAAAATAAATATATATTTTTGTTAAGAGGTGTTCTCTAATTTATTATGGTAAAGATGTTGTAAGGTCCAAATAAAACAAAAAAATGAAAGTTAAAATATGAAAATAGAAATAAAACTATAAAAATAAAATAAAAATAAAAATAAAAATGATCCACCCTATTGAAAGTATTCATGTGGAACATAGTCTATTTAAAATGTGAAATTAAACTAGCCTAGATCTATTTTAACTCTAGAACTACAAAGCATCAAGAGATCAAAAGAGAGATCAAATCTCTTTTCAGTCTAAAAGAGGTTTCTATCTCTTGGTGCTTAGTAGATCCTACGTTAAAATGAAATATAGATTAGCTATATTAGTATCCTAGTTTTTCATTTTATCATATGTTTTACAATTATAAAATAAACAAATATAATTTGAAAAAGTTCATAAAATATATATTTAATAAAATATATAAACACATACCATTCATTGTGGTTTAGTCTATCCATATATTCAATAAAAAAAATTAATAATATATTATTATATTTATAAAAAATCTTTTAACTATTCAAACATAATCATACTAACCTATAATAATATTAAAAATGATAGAATATTTATTTAACCAAAGTTTAAAATACAATTAAACCAACATTTTAAAATTATATATTTAAATATTAAAAAGAATAATTTTAAAAAATATTTTAAAAACAAATAAATAATAATAACCATATCTTATTTTATTTAAAACACTTTGTTATAAAACATAAATTTAAAATTAAAACATCTCAAAATACAATATTTTGATAACAGATTCATACTATTTAGTAAAATTATTATTTATTATATGATTTAAATTTCTAGCGAGTAAGTGTGTCTCATTTTCATTTATCTCTTGAAATGTAAAAAAAAATTATAGTGATATGAGTAATCCAAAAATGCTAAAAAAAATTACTTTTCTTAAAAAACTATATATATATATATATATATATATATATATATATATATATATATATATATATATATATATATATATATATATATATATATATATATATATATATATATATATATATATATATATATATATATATATATATATATATATATATATATATATATATATATATATATATATATATATATATATATATAACACAAATAATTTTGTATCAAGACTAAATCAAAGTGAACATTGATGGTAGGTGGAAAAATGGTATGTCCCCCTTCCTTAATGGTTAATCAAGAGACTTAAAAATTAAAGTGGAGGAATTATTCATCATGGTTTAGTGTAACAATTTGATGCTTTGTAGATTTTAATTTGTGAGGTCAGTATTAGTGAATGTATAACTCAAATATTGTAGATATTGTAGTATTTTTCTCAAAAGCTTAAGCTTGGAATAGATGTTTATTAATACATACTCCATTTTCACCATATCAACTACTTTCAATCTGCTTATGTAAATCATGTATCTAAATTGAGATTTAACTTAATTTCATCTAATGCAATAACTATTACCAATTCTCATTAATATATATGATTTTAAACAAAATTTTAGATATTTTTTGTCTTTCTGAACTTTGTTAAATTATATTAACTGTTATCTTAATTATAATAAATGTAAACCAAGATGAACTCAGGAAAATTCCAAAAGGAGGAGGCAAGAAAGGAAGGTAAATGGGAAATAATTTGGAATTGAAAACATATTATTATAGTTAGATTCCCAAACACAATTGATAAATAGGGACTAGCATCACTCTCCATCCTCTAATGGAATTTTCGTGGGTTTCCATGGTGTAAGGGTACTATGTTAAGTTAGATCCCGAGTGATATTAGTTTTATTCTTTTAGTTTGAACTTGGGAACATGACTAATATAGGATCACCTTGACGGTTTCACTCTTTGGTCACCTTGGAATAAGAAATCCTCAAGGAGTTTTTTTTTGGTATAGCATGTTATATAAGGAATGTTGTTTCCTCACATCTTACTACGTAAAATTGATCCCTTTAATGAGTACATTTGGATCAAGGTATATGATTCTAACACCAATAAGATACTTCTTTCAATCTTCTATTTCTCCCCTATCAACTGTACATCTTATAAGAAAAAATACTTGGATAAGAACTATCCTTTCAATTATTTAGAAAGGGATATCTACAACCCAAGGAATGAAGGTAATATCCTTCTGCTTTGGGAATTTAATGCCTGAACTACTACTAACCAAGATATTATGTTGAGTAACAACTCTAAATGCAACCACTTATGGCTTGAGGTATATGGTAACTTAGCTAATAGATTTAAGAGAAACTCTGAAGATATAATCAAGAACTTATTTGACACCAAGCTCCTCAAGCTTTGTATTTCCCAAGACCTAATCATTTCTAATGGTATTAAAAAGTGGCATCTCTCATGTCATATGACTTATTTCCATGGGTTGGATAGTAGTTTTGTGGATTATGTGATTTTTGCCACCCATCTCCTTAACTGTATTAAAAACTTTGAGCTACTTAACGGATACGAGCCTGACTCTGACCACAAACCTTTGTCTTTATCCCTGAATATTGTTATGCATACCACCCACATGTAGGAGACTAGTGAAAGAAATATACACATTCGCTTCGATATAAGTAATTTTGACCTTTTCTTAAAGGATTTAGGCTCCCCAAATTATAATAACAACATTGATAAAATTTAGTACCATTTTACTGCTACCCTTTCTACTACCATTAGCAATTTCTCTAATGAGACTTTTCATAAGAAGAATAATAGAAATTTTAATCCTTGGTATGAAAAAGATTGTAAAATTTCTAGGAAATCGATTAGATACACCCCTAATAAAATCATTAAGCTCCAGAATATAAGTATATACAAATATCTCATCAAGAGGAATAAGAGTTCATAAATGAATAAGAGACAAGAGAATCTTCTCCACCTTTCTAAACTTGCACCCAAAACATTTTGGCAGAATGTACTGGTTCGTAAAACTAAAGATAATCATTCTATCCGCTTATAAAATTGGGACAACCATCTTCAAAATTTGTATGACTCTCGAGACACAATGGGCACCATATTAAACACTCCTATTAAGGAAGATATATTTATGTAGAATACCTTCATTTGGAGATCAATAAGCTCATTAATTGGAAAGCTAATGATATTGAAGGATAATAGTCTAACATCTCCAAAATGGGATGATCTATCCTCTTTTGTCATGTCAACAAGTTTCTCAATTTGGATGTAAAGCATGTATTCCCTAAGCTTTGGATGCAAAGTCGTATTGTGCCTATCTTTAAAATTAGGGACAAAAGTGTTCCCTCTAGCTACAGGACCATTACAATTAGCAGCATAATAGCCAAAATATATGGGCTCATTTTGGAAAAGAAGCTTAGAATTTGGCTTGAAAACCATGGTAAAAGTGCTAAACATGGAAAATTTTAGGGGTTAATATTTGTAGGTGAGCTAATTTTCCATGCTTTTTCCAAAAAAAAGATTCGTCAATTCCCATTTTTTTTAAAATTGATTTGCCCAAATTTTATGGTATATAAATATTTTACCCTAAAAATCGCCAAAAATCTATATATAATAATATAAAATGATTACAAAACTAAATATTTTTGAAAAAATAACATAAAATTTTTTCCAATTCACATGTTAGGGACTACTAAGATTCATCAAGTTTTTAAACTTTAAGATAAACGTCCATCCTTAAAATTTTCCTTGATGTGAAAATTTAGGAGTATTACACGTTCTGTGACAACGCCCGAGGAAACACGTTCAAGCAGGTCTTGTCAGGGCAGGTCATGTGACGGCGCCCAAGGAAATGCGTTCATGTGGGCCAGGTCAGCTCAGGTCATGTGAGAGTCAAATTGGGTCAGGTCGGGTCGTGCCATGTGAAAGCGTTCAAGGAAATGCATTAGGGAGGGTCGAGGTGGGTCGGGTTGCGTCATGTGAGGGCACCTAGGGAAACATGTTCGGGCGGGTCGTGTGAGGCCGATGCCTAGTGAAACATGTTCAGGAGGGTCGGGTCAGGTCGGGTAAAGTGAGGTTACCTACGAAAATGTGTTTGGGCGGTTCAGTTCAGGTCAAGTCGTGTGAGGGTGGTCGTATAAAAAATTCTAAGTCGTGACTAACCGTGTGCATCCTTGTGCACGTTTGTGCGTTCCATTTTCAGTTTTCTCTCTTGTGCCTTCATTCGGGCGGGCCGGCACGTTTCTTGTGAGGGTGCCCCATGAAACATGTTTAGGTTGGATCATTTGAGGGAGGTCATGAACACCCATGTTCCTTGTGCATATTCGTGTGATCCATTTTTCATTTTCTCCCTTGTGCCTTAATCGACGTTCGGGCGAGTCGAGCACGGTCGGGCCATGCCGTATTGTGAGGGCAGCCAAGGAAACACATTTAGGTGGATCAAGTTAGGTCGGGTCTTGTGAGGGAGCCTAAATAATGCATTTGGATCGATCATCTTGCGTCGTGTGAGGGCGCCAAAGGAAATGCGTTTGGGCAGGTCGGGTCAGGTGGGGTCGGGTCATGCAATGTGAGGCCGCCCAAGGAAACATGTTCAAGCAAGTTGGGTTGGTTTTTATCATGTGAGGGTGCCCAACGAAATGTGTTTGGGTGATTTGGGTCATGTCATGTGAGGGCGCCTAGAAAAACGTGTTCGGGTGGGTTGGGTCGGGTCATGCCTTGTGAGCACACCCTATGAAATTCATTTGGGCGGGTCAGGTTGGGTCAGGTCATGTGAAGGTGCCCAACAAAATGTGTTCAAGAAGGTCCGGTTAGTTCAGGTCGGGTCGTGTGAGGGCACCCAAGGAAATGCATTAGTGCGGGTCAGGTCGGGTCGGGTCGTGTGAGGGCACCTAAGGAAATGCATTCGGGCACGTCAATTTAGGTCATGCCTGCATATGAGGGCACCCAAGGAAACGTGTTCGGGTGGGTCGGGTCAGGTCAGGTCAAGTCGTGCCACGTGAGGCTGCCCAAGGAAATTTGTTCGGGCGGGTCGGGTCAGGTCGTGTCGTGTGAGGACACCCAAGGAAACACGTTCGGGTGGGTTGGGTCGAGTATTATCGTGTGAGGGTGCCTAGTGAGATGCATGTGGGTGGATCATGTTGTGTGAGGACACCTAGGAAAACGCATTCATGTGAGTCGAGTTAGGTCAGGTCGTGCTGTCTTAGGTGTGCCAAGGAATCAAGTCTGAGCCGGTCGGGTTGGATCATGTCATGTGAGGACACCTAAGGAAACACGTTCAGATGGGTCTGTTAGAAATTTATATATTACAGAGTAATGCAACACATAAAATATGTGGAAAATACAAGCACACAAAACACATAAAACCAAAGAGACATAGATATACGTGGTTCACCCAGTTCGGGCTATGTCCACCCCGAACATCCAGTCCTTCCTTTCTATTATCCAGAAAAATGAAGAGAGAAAACCTACAGTAGATCCACTGTAATATCCTCTATTCTCTCTCACAGTATCCCTCTTTGTTTCTCACTCCGAGAATACACATACAATACACAGCCACAATACAATACCGTCATAAAAGAGAGTGGTTGCCTTCTAGGGCAAAAAACCATAGTCTAAACATAACTTCTACCGTCAGATCATCCGCCTATGAATGGCCCATATTGACTAGAAATTACTATACTTTTACAAGGAAATTTTAAATATGTTTTTAGCTTTGGGGGCGCTGCCCCCGAAACCCCCCGCCACAGGGGGGCTCCAAAAAGCGCTGCCACCCCCCATGGACCTCCCACAGTGGTGATTAATTACAGGCAGTGTTGCTACCCTATTTAAGGTACAGGGGTCCAATCTTGTGATACAAAGTAAACAAGATAATCAAGCTCCACACCCAACAATCTCCCACTTGGAGACTGATTGTAGCAACTCCACCGCTGCTTCTTTTGCTGGAAAATGACTCCTCTTTGGACCTGGTTGTTTCTCATATTTATCATCATCCTTGAAGACCAATTGAAACTGGGCACATTCTCAGTTTCTCCCTGGTTACAACTTTTGTTAGCATATCTGCAGGATTCTGGCTAGTGCGTATCTTTTTTATCTTCAACTCTACATATTCCAATACTAACCGTATGAAATGGTACTTGAGATGTATGTGTTTTGTCCTAGAATGAAATGCTGAGTTGTTTGAAAGATGAATGGCACTTTGGCTATCATTGTATAACATGCCCCATATCATGCTTCTTACCCAATTCATCCATAAACCTTTGTAACCAAATCATTTCCTTACTAGCCTCTGTAGCAGCAACATACTCTGCTTCTGTTGTTGAAAGTGAAAAAACACTTTGGATTTTTGAAACCCAACTGACAGCTATTCCACCTACAGTAAATACATATCCTATAGTGCTCCTCCTGTTATCTCTGTCACCTGCCATATCTGCATCAACATATCCCTGTAGAGCAATGTTTCAACCACCAAAGCATAATGCTTGATTTGTGGTACCTCTCAAATATCTGAGAATCCATTTTACTGCCATCCAATGTTCTTTTCCTGGATTATTCATGTACCTGCTTACAACTCCCACTGCATGTGCAATATCAGGCCTTGTGCAGACCATTTCATACATTAAGCTTCCAACTGCTGATGCATATGGAACTTTAGACATATATTCCATTTCTTTGTGGGTCTTGGGGCACATCTCCTTACTAAGTTTGAAATGGCTAGCAAAAGGTGTACTAACTGGTTTTGCATTCTGCATATTAAATCTTTTCAACACCTTTTCTATGTACTCATTCTGAGACAGTGTTAATTTGCGATTTTTCCCGTCTCTAGTTATCCTCATACCAAGGATTTGTTTTGCAGCTCCCAAATCCTTCATTGCAAATGAATTTGCCAATTTTCTTTTGAGCACATTTATTTCCTGCATGTTAGACCCTGCAACAAGCATGTCATCTACATATAATAACAATATAATATAGCTGCCATCATTTTTCCTTTTTAGATAAACACAATGATCAGAGTGACATCTAGTATAACCTTGTTCATACATAAACTTGTCAAATTTTAGATACCACTGCCTTGGAGCCTGTTTTAAGCCATACAAGCTCTTCTTTAACCTGCACACCAATTTTTCTTTCCCTTTTACCTCATATCCTTTTGGTTGCTGCATGTATATCTCTTCCTCCAAATCTCCATGGAGAAATGTTGTCTTTACATCTAACTGTTCAAGATGTAAATATTCCGCTGCTACAAGACTTAAGATAGTTCTGATTGAATTCATCTTAACAACAGGAGAAAATATTTCATCAAAATCAATACCTTTCTTCTGTGCAAACCCCTTCACCACAAGTATAGCTTTGTACCTCTGTTTTCCTCCATCTTCTTCCTTCAGCCTGTAAACCCATTTATTTTGCAATGTAGTTTTACCTGCAGGAAACCTGACTAAGTCCCAAGTCTGGTTATGCATTAAGGATTCCATCTCTTCATCCATGGCTAGCTCCCACTTCTTCCTGCTTTCAACCTGCATTGCTTCTTCATAACATTCAGGTTCACCAGAATCAGTCAACAATAAATAATATAATGAAGGAGAGTATTGTTCAGGGGGTCTACTTATCCTGGTAGATATTCTAACACCACTTTCAGGTGTTTGAGGTGCCTGTTGCTGTTGTGGTGGTTGCTGCTGCTGTGGTTGTTGATTATTATTATTTTCAGGCACCTTTACTTTTTCAGTTATCTCATCAAGAACCGTGTATTCTTTGCTTTCTTTTTCCTGTTTCTTTTCCTGCAACTGATTCTTATACAAGACCTTTTCATTGAATATTACATCTCTGCTCCTAATGATTTTGTGATTTTCATAATCATATAAGAAATAACCAAAATCATTAACACCATATCCAATAAAGGTACATTTATTTGATTTTTCCTCAAGCTTTGTTCTATTTTCTTTATTAATATGGACAAAGGCCTCACAGCCAAAAGGCTTTAAAAAAGAGTATTTTACCTTTTTACCTGTCCATGCTTCCTCTGGAATACCACCATCCAAGGAACTTGAAGGCCCTCTGTTTATTAGATAAACAACAGTATCTACAACATCTGCCCAAAATTGTAAAGGCAATCCCGCATGCAATCTCATGCACCTTGCACACTCCATGATTGTTCTGTTCATCCTTTCTGACACACCATTTTCTTGTGGTGTTCTTGGAACTGTCTTCTCTCTACGAATTCCATGCTTTGAATAGTACCTATCAAACTCTTTGTTGCAATATTCACCTCCATTGTCTGATCTGAGACACTTCAACTTCTTTCCTGTCTCAATCTCAACCAAAGCTTTCCATTTCTTGAAAGTATCAAATACATCAGATTTATTTTGAATACAATAAATCCAAGTTTTTCTAGTTTCATCATCAATAAACGTAACATAATAGCGAGAGCCACCGAGAGATGATACCTGAGCAGGTCCCCATACATCTGTATGCACAAGCTCCAATTTTTCGCTCTTCTTTTCTTTCCCAACTCTGAGAAATCTGACTCTCTTTTGTTTTCCATAAATGCAATTTTCACAAAAATCCAAATCAACATTCTTCAAACCTGGCAACAAATTTCTTGAGTGAAGAATCTTCATTCCCTTCTCACTCATGTGTCCGAGCCTATGATGCCATAATGCTGCATCTGCTCCTTTGGAAGTTAAAGCATTAACAGAGTTAGAAATACCATTGCATAAATATAATGTAGCAACCTTTTCGCCTTTTGCTATTACCAGGGCTCCTTTGGTGACCTTCCAAGTTTTATCCGTGAAAGTTGTCACACAACCTTCACCGCCTAACTACCCTGTTGAAATCAGATTTTTCTTTAGATCTGGAACATGCCTTACCTCCTTTAGTAGCCATTGGTTTCCATTCTGTTGTTTTACAAGAACTTTACCCATTCCAACAATTTTACAGGGTTTATCATCACCCAAAAAAACTTGTCCAAAATCTCCTTGAACATAGTCATGAAAATATTTCTTATTAGGTGTGGCATGGAATGAAGCCCCTGAATCTACAACCCAAGAATCAGTAACATTTTAAAAAGAAAGAATCAAAGCATCTTGTAACACATCACCTCTCACATTTGCTTCATGATTGTTTTCTTGTTGTGTGTCTCCTTATTTTCCCTTCCGAGATCTATAGCCTTTCTTTAGGTGTCCTTTCTTTCCACATTTCCAGCACACTATCCCCGATCTGGACTTGGATCTACCTTTCATTGATTTACTACGATATCCTGAGCTCTTTCCTCTTTCCATTCTCCTTTTGCTACATTTTGCACTCAATGCCTTACCCGATGTCTCACTGAAGCTTTTCTGTCGCATTTCCTCGCTAAGGATAGCACCGAAAACATCATCAAACTTTAAAGTACTAGATCTAGAGACAGAGTTACTAATGGCCATTAATAAACCATTCCAACTCTCTAGCAATGAGCACAAGAATAAAAAAGCTCTAACTTCATCATCAAAGTTTATCCGGACAGAACTTAACTAACTGGTAACTGAATTGAAATCATTTAAATGGTCTGCAACAGATCCACCTTCCAACATCTTCATATTAAATAGTCGTTTCATAAGAAATACCTCGTTTGAGGCCGAGGGTTTTTCATATAGTTTTGCCAACGTCTGCATCAAACCCTCTGTTGTTGTTTCCTTCGAAATATTGAAGGTGACTAATGCCGCAAGGGACAACCGTACTATTCTGAGTGCCTTTCTATAGAGAATGTTCCATTCCACGTCTGTCATGGCCACCGGCTTATTTGTTTTTCATCTCAATGGTAGGTACTGGTCTTTCTGATACAGATAATATTCCATCTACATCTTCCACAATGGGAATTTTTGGCCATTAAATTTCTCGACCGTAAACTTACCATCTTCCACCATTGATCCCACTCAAACCAGGAACCCTTCTTTCCTGCGAGTCTATCAGCAAAATATAGCTTTGGCTCTGATACCAGTTGTTAGAAAGTTATATATTACAGAGAAATGCAACACATAAAATATGTGGAAAATACAAGCACACAAAACACATAAAACCAAAGAGACACAAATATACGTGGTTCACCTAGTTTGGGCTACGTCCACCCCAAACAGCCAGTCCTTCCTTTCTATTATCTAGGAAAATGAAGAGACAAAACCTACAGCAGATCCATTGTAGTATCCTCTGTTCTCTCTGACATTCTCCCTCTCTGTTTCTCTCTCCGAGAATACACATACAATACACAACCGCAATACAATACCCTCATAAAAGCGAGGGGTTTCCTTCTAGAGAAAAAAAACCTAATCTAAACATAACTTATACCATCATATCATCCGCCTATGAACAACCCATATTGACTATAAATTACTATACTTTTACAATGCAATTTTAAATCTGTTTTTAGCTTCAAGGAACTACCCCCGAAACACCCTACCAAGGGGGGCTCCGAAAACCGTTGCCGCCCCCCCTAGACCTCCCACGACAGCGATTAATTATGGGTGGCATTGCCACCCCATTTAAGGTACAGGGGTCCAATGCTGTGATACAAAGTAAAAAAGACAATCAGG
The DNA here is from genome assembly GCA_034641835.2 of Pinus albicaulis. Taxonomy (NCBI): domain Eukaryota; kingdom Viridiplantae; phylum Streptophyta; class Pinopsida; order Pinales; family Pinaceae; genus Pinus; species Pinus albicaulis. The sequence continues at coordinate 65,961 of JAXQQM020078342.1, forward strand.
CTTCACACCCAACAGGGTCGGGTCGAGTTGGGGCATGTTGTGTGATCAGGGCACCTGGGAAAACGCATTCGGGCAGGTTGGGTCCAGTGACGCCGTGTGAGGCCTCCTAAGGAAATGGGTGTGGGTGGCTCGGGTTGGGTTGAGTCATGTCATGTGAAGGTGCCCAAGGAAAGACGTTCGAGCATATTGGGTCGGGTCATGTCCTCTCCTTTGAGGGCACCCAGGAAACCGGTTCGGGTAGGTTGGGTCAGTTCAGGGCGTGTGAGGGTGCCCAATGAAACACGTTTGGGCAGGCTGGGTCAGTTCGCATAGGGTCATGTGAGGGATCCCTATAAGGAAACACGTTCATCCAGGTCGAGTTGGCTCGTTTGACAGCACCCAAGGAAATACGTTTCAGTAGTGTCGGGTCAGGTTGTGTGAGGGCACCCAGGCAAACACGTTCAGGCATGTCGGGTTGGGTTGGGTCCTATGAAGATGCCCAGGGAAATGTGTTCCAACGAGTCGGGTTAGGTCCTATGAGGTCGCTTGAGGAAACGCGTTCGAGAAGGTTGGGTCGGGTCAGTTCGTGTGAGGGAGGAAACATGTTTGGGATGACTGGGTTGGTTTGGGTTGGGTCGTGTGAGGGTGCATGCCCTAAGAAACACATTCATGTGGGTTGGTTCATGTCATGTGAGGGCGCATAGGGAAACATTTTTAGGTGGGTCAAGCTGAGTCGGGTCATGTGAGGGCACCCAGGGAAACACATTTGGGCGGGGCGGGGCGGGGCGGGTTCGGTCAAGTCATGTGAGGGCACCCAGGAAAATGTGTTCAGGTGGGTTAGGTCAGGTTGAGTAAGGGAATTTTAAGAAATGTGTTTGATCAGGTTGGGCTGGGTCACATCGTGTGAGGGCTCCCAAGGAAACGCTTTCAGGAAGGTCAGGTCGATTTGAGTTAGGTCAGTTGAGGGTGCCGTAGGAAACACATTTGTGCAGGTCACATCGGGTCATGTGAGGGCACCTAAGGAAAAGTGTTTGGGTTGGATTGGGTCGGGTCATGTGAGGGCGTCTAGGGAAACACGTTTGATTAGGTCAGGTCTAGTCGGGTTGTGTGATGTCGGCACCCAAGGAAACTTGTTTGGGCGAGTAACAATTTCTTACACTTCATGTAGATGCTACTCCAGTTAAGAAAGGATGGAATTCTCGTATATTCCTATCCTTATATGCTTCATAAGCCTATAACTTTCAGTAAGTTCATTTCCTAGCTCTTCTATAGATATGTTTCTCCGAGAAACAAAATGAGCAAAAACCAAATATCGAAACCTGCACTAAAACCATCTAAGGATAAAAATGCAATCAAAAGGTTAAACTCAGAATGTTTCCCTCCAATCAATTTTTCTTAAACCAGATATCTCTCAAATTAAAAAGGCATCCTAACTGGGTTGGGATCATATGAACATGGAGGGGATTTTCTCCAAGATAAAGTGATCAAATTCACTCCTACCAACGATGATCTCACCTCATCATATTTAAATCTCATTTTTAATAGTTTTTTAATTTCTTTCTTTGATCCATGTTTTTGCAAATATTTTAGTGAGAATATGTGGAGGGATTTGTAGAAACTAAGAGAGGTATTTCTTCCCAACACTATCATATAAAATAACCTCCTTCAATTTTAAAAAAATGTTACGCTTTGGGAGATATAACAAAAACAAGGTGTGATGTCCAGGTGTTGCGCAGGTACTGCACAACCCTTTCCTACTGATTTTCACTCATGTTTTGAAACTGCCAGCTATCAGAGATTTAATCCATTTAACCCCCTAAACCCTAAACCGCTATACGCTTAACCGCTAACCCCTTAAACCCCAGTTCCTGACCCCTAACCCATTTAACCCTGTAAAGCCCTAAAATGGTAACCCATTTAACCCCCAAAACCCTAACCCATAAAATCCTTAACTGTTAAATTCCATAACCCCCTAAACCTATAAACCCCTAAACCATTTCACCCCATAAAACCTAAACCTCTAACCCATTAACCCATAACCCCTTAAACCCGAATTTTGAACCCCTAGCTCATTTAACCCACTAATCCCTAATCCATTAACCACTAACTTGTTATTCACCTAACCCCTAATTGTGTCTAAATCCCATAAACCCTAAGCCCCCAATCCCTAATCCCTTAACCACTAACTCATTATTTGACACCTAACCCGTAAATTTGCGTAAATACCCTAACCCATAACCCCCCAATCCCTAAAACCTTAACCACTAACTCATTATTCCCCTAACTCCAATCCCTAATCCCTTAACCACTAACACATTATTCCCATAACCCCTAAATGCACCTAAATCCCCTAGCCCCTAAGCCCCCAATCCATAATCCCTTAACCACTATCTCATTATTTTCCTAACCCCTAAACCCTAAACCTATAACCCCTAATACCCTATTCCGCTAATCCCTAATCCCTAATCCCTTAACCATTATCTCATTATTCATAATTCCCCTAACCCTTATAACAGTCCTTAAAACCTATTGGTATTAGTCATTAAAAACGAGAGAAGGTTTAGTTGGGATATATGATCGAGTAACTAATTCCCCCTTGTTGGAAAGGTGGAGTTTTTTCCCTGTCAACAACCCTATAGTCCTTAATCCCACTAACATATACTTATAAAGCACTCTTTTTTTGTAAATGTGACCCTTGACTATGCCATGAAAACCCTCCAAAAAATTCTTAAATTATGGGAATTCCTATTGATACGTGAAGCTAGTGGAATGTGATAAGTCATCGAAGATACATCCAAATATTTTATTTGTGCCTTGGGGAATGTGAAAGGATGGGGAAAGGCGACACAAAGGTTGCATCGACAGGTATAATTTAGAGGTGCAAGCATGGTTTACTATGATCTATAATCCTAGCATTAGAGAATGAGAAAGGGGCTTAGGACCTAATTTCATAGGGGATAGGGGACCCAGAGGGAAGGTAGTGAGAAAAATCAATAGGGGAACCCCAAATAGTGGTGATAAGGGGATTAGGAGTCCAATTATCACAAACCATAAGTCCTTAACCCATAACCATTGAATTCCATATCCCCTTAACCCCCAATCCATAATCCCTTAACCCCTACACTCATAACTCATAACCCATAAACCACTTCAATCATTAAATCTTAAGAAAATAACCCCTAACTAGCCATAATCCATGAACCTCGTAAGCCATAACTCCTTAACCTCTTAACCTATGACCCTTAACCCCTAATGCTTCACCCTTAAACACCGTAACTAACTTCTAACCCCTTAAACACCTTAACCGATAAATCCTACAACCCTAAGGCCATTGGACCTTAACCCTTCACCCTTGAAGCCCTTAACAACTAAGAATCCAAGGCTGAAAATAACACCCCAAACCAACATATTGACCTCCTAGAAGAATCCTTCACCTCTAATTGACCATACTGGAAACATTTGATTTTTAGAGAACTAGGTATTGGTTATGAGGGTATGTGTTTGTGGGTAGTTCCATTATTACCAGGTATATCAAGCATAGAAAAATTAGATAATTTTCCAAGCCTCGATTTGAATCGCTCACAATATCCACACTTCATGTTCAGATGGAGCTTGTAGTGCTCTATCACATAAGGAGTTAGAAATGAATATATCACTCACAAATATGAGGCCTCTCTAGCGATTAAAGTTGTACCACAATTCAAGTGATTTACACCTCCAATATAAATGACATCATTGTATGTTTTTTTCAAGTTGTTAGAAAGGTTATTTATAGACAATAAATTCAATGTACTTGGACTTCATCTAATTTTTAGGGCCTCGACTATAATATGGATTTTGTACTAGGAACACTTCATGCAAATGAAAGGGTGATTTTTTGTTTAACCACATATGCATAAGAGCATGAGATTCTGACCTTAAGACCCCCTTTGGTGCATTCAAAGTGGGTTTACATTTGCGCCAAGTTGGGGAGGGTCAAGTTGACATGTCAGGTGGTGTCAGGTTGTGTGAGGGCGCCCAGGGAAACATGTTCGGGTGGGTCGGGTTGGGTCATGTGAGGGTGGGCGTATCAAAAATGATAACTTTTGACCACTCGTGTTCCTTGTGCATGTTTATGTGATCCATTTTTCATTTTCTTCTTCATCCCTTCGTTCGGGTGGGTTGTGCCATGCCATGTGGGGGCACCATAGGAAATGTGTTCGGTTAAACTTAGTTGAACTCCAAAATAAGAATAAAAGTCAACTTAACAAGGAGAGGAGAGAGAAAAATGACAGCTAACTACTGCAAAGTAGTGAGGAAGTGCATACTCACTCTAGGAAGGTCTTTCAATTATGTTTTATGAATTAATGGAGTGCAATTATCCATTTAATCCTCCAACTAGAGTCTAGTTAGTGCCACATGTCATCCTAGGTGGCACCCCCTATTAAAATAGAAAACCTTAAAAATAGAGAATTTGAAAAATGATAGGGAATGCCCAATAGTGAATGAAAAGTGTTCATATGTGCCCCTAATAATGTATGGAATAGGGTATAATGATGGAAAAAGTGTGTCTTAATGAACTAATGAGTGTAATGTACCCTGACACCACTCCACAACCCAACTTGCGAGTATGCTATTGAACGAGTCCTAGAAATTCTCAACCATGTTAAGTACTCATGTACAACAAAAAACAATCAATGATTCCCAATAATTTGTGGCCATGTCAAGTACTCATGAGTATAAACCTCTAAACCCCTAACCCATTTAACCCCTAAAAATTAAACCTCTAAACCGTTAACCCCTAGCCTCTAAACCCTTAACCCCTAACCCATTTAAACCCCTAAACCCCTAAAACCCTAACACATTTAACCCCCTAAACCATAACCCCATTAACCCTAAATCTTAACCCCTTTAAGGCACAAGGGAGCAAACGAAAAATAGGTCACATGAACGTGCACAAGGCACACAGGTGGTCACAACTTAGCATTTTTGATACGACCCCCCTCACACGACCTGACCCGAAAAATGACACCGGACTGCCCTCAACCAACCTCCCCAACCTGATCCGCTTGAATGATGACAATGGACTTCTATACTCCTTAACACATATAAACCATAACTATAATACTATAACCATGTTATCTCTTAAAATTTTACCATCATAAGCCATAAACTTTATAATGTTTAAACCCTATCTCTTTTTAAATCCTAAAACCCCTAATATAACCTTATAACCCATATTTAAAATAATACCTAATATTTAGAACCTTAGTCCTTATAATACTTGCATTAAAACCCCTAAGACACACACTTATAATGATGGCCAAAGTGTGTGTCTTACAATATTTAGAACCTGAGTCCTTATAATCCATATTTCCAACAATTCTTAGCCTTCACAACCCTTACAATTCTTAGCCTAAATACTATTTTTTTTTTAAATTCCAACAATGCTTAGCCTAGTTACCTTACCACCTTTTTTCCAGCAATGCGCGATGACCATCACCTGAACTTAAAAATAAATCACATTGTATAATTGCTGAGAAAATATTTGAGAAGACATTGGTTCAAGGGTTTAGCTGAGAAGATGTCATTTCAGGGGTTTGGCAAGGGACCCATTAATTCGACCACTAGCCACTAAGTAGAGACAACAACTAGCTCGACTAGGAAATCAGGTGCAATCGAAATTTATCAACCCACAAAATAATAATGACCCTAATAGGTTTGATTGGTATTTATTTTCTATTTTAATTATGCGTATGTGTCTGCATGTTCATTATTATCTACTTTAAAGGCATTAGTTTGTACTTCTAAGATTCGGGGATCACAGGTTTGTGTTTTTGAGCTTAACAAAACATAATTGGTACATAAGTGAGCCAAAAATAGAATGCCAATGAAAAACTGTCATTTTAGTAACACGTATATATAACACAATTCCTAATGTACAAGACTCCCAAGAGTTAAAAAAAATTCCTAAATCCCATAATTCATCATCTTTCTGTACCTTATTATCAATTTATGTATAATTTATACAGACACCAATTTCTCATATTTGTGTTTAAAAATACTTGTCACATTGGTTCAATTTTTGATCCATCTTCATTAAATTAGTCCAAGAGTGCATCATCCTCTTTTCTAAACAAGAAGCATGTTGTTGGTGACAAGCATGTGAAAACATATTGAGAGATTGCATGATATTTTCCACGCGATCATAAATGACCCACCATAGGCAAGAGGTTTCATTCAGATGTCAATATAAATAATAGTGGTAAAGATCATTAAGATTTAAAAAGAAACTAAAGAGGAGCTTCATGTGCAACCTTTGTCATTTTTTCTGCTACTTTTGTTACTGTAGTAGGTACAAATGTTGCAGTGATAGACGATGTAGGCATTGCTTCACAGTTAGGACTCACTCTAGAGTCTCTTTCAGAGATTATATGGCTCAACATGAACTGACTGTGCTCAATTTCAATTGATGGGAAATAAGAAACCTCTTCCGAATATAATCTAGCATGCTTTGTACAACTTATTGTTTCTTCGATAGAACTAAATATGTGCTCTCCCTATCTTCTTCATATTATTTTATAATAATAAAGAGAATGTGAAAATGACATACTTGAACCTATGGTCAGGAAATAATTTTAAATTTCAACATCATGACTATCCCAAACAACAACCATTGACCCCTAAAAAACTAACACATGAGACATAGACAAAGGTATACAACCACTAGAGGTAGGCATTGTCAACCTGATAGTTTCAACAATCCATTCTATTATACAACTCATCCTCTTCTTTTTTTTTCTATGCTCAATTCTCAATTTTCCTTCAATTCCCATGCCACCATTTTTGGGAATCTATCTTATCATTAATGCCAACCTAAGAAATATTAGTTCTATTCATAGAAGAAGAATCAAAAGAAGAAAAATTGTAATCATTTTATAATGCACAAAAAGTGCTAACAAACTCCGACCATTAATGGTTCCATGAATAGGTTTGGACCTAACAAAGGGACAAAATGACAATTTAGAGTTCATTATTCTTAAGGAGATACCTAGGGTAATGATGGAATGCAATAAGTTCAATACGTTTTTCTTTCCATTACATGCATTTTAGGTCACAGGGTTAGAGAAATATTTCTTGATGGAGTTATTTTAGGAGAGAGTAAAGGTTCCTTGAAACATTGGTTTGTTGAAACCCCTTGTGAAAGTGAGTTGACATAATCCATAAAGGATATGGTGACCTAAATGGAGATGGTAAACTCATAATGGCTTATGGATTGTCCATATACTCAACCATGTCCATATTAGGAGAGCTTTCTAATCTACTAACTAAAGACTAACCTTTTGCAACTTCCATGTGAACTTTCCTCATGCCCATAACTCGTGAATTAGAGAAAATCATGGCATGGATAATAGTCCACATATAATCTCCAAACAGAGTGCTAGCTAAAAATGATGACATAATCAATAGTGAAGTTTTGGTAGTGTGAACCTCACAGGTATTACTAAATATTTTTCCCATAACTTTTTGTTGCTGCCAAATTCCAAGATTGTTCCCACAACATCTCCCCTTGATTGGATGAAACATTACCACTATAATTTGTTTAAAAAACATACTAGGGACATTATCGGATTTTTTGGATGAGATGTAGTTAGTACTTTCAAGTTATATGAGGAGATTCTTCACAAAAAATACATTCCAATAATAAAAGTAACCAGAATTAGGAATGATAACAAACATTTGAGTAGAAAAAACTATGCCAATAATATCATCAGAAGTTGTTGTCATCAAAGGTTTTTCTAGTAGAGATCCCTATTTAATACAATAAATTCATTATAGAATTAGCATTAATCTCTCTGAAGAGAATGACACATTCTTAGTTCCTTCATTATCATCAAATAATAGCTATTCCTTCAAAAATATTATTTCAAAAATAGAACTCTCTATTTTCATGTCGGTTCTAGATGTTCTCAAACTATGTTTGGATTCCAAGTTCATAAGATCCTATTTAGTAATAGGATTGTTTATTTATATTCTATTTCTATTTACTTCAACATTCTATCGAGATTCTGGATTCGTATGAGCACTCTATTATTTGAGATCATCCTCTATTTTTGTGGCAGTCCCCATTGATTTACCACTCTCTTCAAATTCCACATTTATAAGACTAGTATGCCTAACCCATGCTAACAACAATAGATTAACCACACTTTTGAAATTATAATTTTGAGTGTTCAATTTTCTTGGCACACCTATCGACTATATTAATGCTAAACTGAGCAGTTTGCATTAATCGCTAATAACCAACAATCACATTTTTTTCCATAGGAACTATTAGGTAATTAAGTTTAGGATGATAGGCTAGTTCTAGTGTAAGAAAAGATTATTTATAAATCGTTTTAGGTTCCTATACCAACGTATATTTCTTATCAATATGTCCATTCCCTACTACCATGCTCATTTTGGCTAAGTACATAGTTTCTACAAGCATCAATTGAATTTTCCTCCACATTCAATATTAGTTCATTAGACTATTGTTTAAGATGAGGCTTCTAATCTGTGTTGATCAGTGGAGTGCCAAATAAAAGAAGAATCAGATATTATTTGCCTCATTATATTTTTAGACTTGATTATGAATCTAAATACATTGCAACACTACAATTTATTTTCCAACAGAGTTACTATGCTAGGGTATTAACTATTTAGTGATCAAATTATTAATTGTATTTTCTCACAATGTGGAAAGATAAAGGGTATATTGAAGTAGAAATATTTTTACTCTGCAAGTTTCTCATTGCATCACTTTCATTGAAATTAGCAGTGAAAAATTTGTCAAATTTCTTTGATTTTTTGAATAAAAAAACACTCATATCCTAGACATTTTGGAGGGTAATAATATTAGTAATAATATGTTTCATAACTTATGATGCAATATTATTATAGTGAGTGACTTGTTCACATTCCTTTCTAGCTCGTAATTTGGAAATAGGAAAAACCTACAGTGTCACTGTTGTCGACTCTTCACAGCCTAGGGAATTAGAAGCATATGTTATTACACATAACAAAATTTCAGTAGACAAATTATTTTCAAGTTATAATTTTGATTTGTATCGATAAGAATTACAATCTTCTTGTCCTTCATGTCCTTGTATTACAGATAATTCTTTTCTTTTTTCATAATTATCTTTAGTTGTCTTAGTCATGTATTTATTGTATATCAAAATATCCATTGAAGATGTCCTACGTGAAACAAAATCATTAGTACCAACATCATGTAGCCTCAAAATATACTTTGGTTCTTGAAATTCAGAGGTGATAAATAAACTTATTCCACTTCCTAGTTAATTACTCCTACTTTCTCCATAGAAGAAGCTAGTTTGTCGTGATATGTATGTACTATATTTCCAGTAGTTTTCGCTACCATATAATATGGATCCTCTTCTATTTCACTCAAGGATTCTGAAAACTTTGTAATCATACTTACCTGAGCATATTCAGGAATTTTATTTTTCCAACAAACTCATTTTATTTCTCCATTTCCACATATATGACTTCAAATAACTCTTCCATGAAATTTTTTTATCAAGGTTCTGGATATTTTAGAAATGCATTATTTTCTTCATTCTTGTTAACTGTAATTTTGGTCAGAGGTTTTCCTTTGGTAAGCACATGAGCAGTGTGAAAATTTTCTAAAATCCACTAAGAATTGATTATTGTTTGTTCATTGTCATTTCCTAGGAATTTCACTCCATCTAGATGACTCTCTTGTAAACCCTCAAATTCCTTCTTAGGAGTATTTTCATTTATGTGAATCAAATGTTTTCAAACATCTTCCAATCCAACCATTGTGATGTCTTCTTCAACAATCTCCATAACATTCTTATGTGGAATAACTTGACAAATTTCATGCAAAAATGAACTTAACATTCCTTTCATTTCAATATCTAAGTCAACATCCTCACAAACACCTAAAAAATTATTCCCTAGTTTGGATTTCTCTAATAATCGAATAGGAATTTCTCCCATTTCCTCCACATAAGTGTTAGAAAATTAAATATTATAGAGCAATGCAACACATAGAATATGCAGAAAATAAAAGCACACAGAACACATAAAACCGGAGAGACACAGATATACGTGGTTCACCCAATTTGGACTACATCCACCCCGAACAACCAGTCCTTTCTTTCTATTATCCAGCAAAAATAAAGAGACAAAACCTACAATAGATCTACTGTAATATCCTTTGTTCTCTCTCACAGCCTCCCTATCTATTTCCCGCTTAGAGAATACACACTCAATACATAGTCGCAATACAATACCCTCATAAAAGTGAGGGGTTGCCTTCTAGGGCAAAAAAACCTAAACTAAACATAACTTCTACCATTAGATCATCTGCCTAATGAACGGGCCAGATTGACTAGAAATTACTATAGTTTTACAAGGCAATTTTACATCTATTTTTTGGCTTCGAGGGCGCTACCCCCGAAACCCCCGCCAGGGGACCACTAGCCCCCAGACCCCACGGGGGGGACAAGTCCCCCCCGCACCCCCCCGTGTGCAAGGGTGTACAATTTTCTTGTGGTATACATCCAGCTAAAACAAGGATCTCTGAATCAGGAAGAAAATCAAGCTCCACACCCAACAATAAGATTCTCAAGGTTTCACTGAATTTGTTTCATTACACGTTTCACTATTTTAATTTTGAGTTGTTATTTCACTGCCATTTTCAATATATTGGGATATTCGTTCCTTCAAAAATATTTTTTTGAGTAATTGTAGTTTCATTTTGAACATCAGAATCTAGATATACCCTGAAAAATCAAATTATTTTGCTTCATACTTTCCATGCCATTAAGCAAAGATTTAAATATTGTCCATTTTAAAAAAAAAAGTAAAATATGATTTGGAAAAAAAAAATTTGAGAGAGGCTGGAACATAATAGAAACATATATCTTCCTAAAACATGGGAATATCAAACCTGAAATATAATGCTATTTAACTATGAAACTTCGAGTGATAATGAGAACCAATTTTATAATTATCTGAATTAGAAGTCATGTTGCATTGCTCATTACAAGATTTTGGATACCTCCCATCTTGTGATACTATTTTAGATTTTTTGCAACCTACATTAACAATAAATTTAGGTTCTTGGTTGATAAGACAAGATTTCCAATCATGCTGGTTATACCTATTCCAAAACTATCCCCAGATTCTAGGTTCATAAGATCATCTTTAGTACAACTATTTTTTGTTTCTATGCTAGTTCAGGTTACTTCAACACTCTCTCTCGATTATGGATTAATTTTAGCACTTGTTGGTTGAGATCATCCTCTATTTCTATGGTAGTTCCCACTTCTTTAGCCCTCTCTTAAAATTTCCCATTCATAAGGCTAGTCTACCTAGCATGAACACTCTCCATATCCATGCTAATGAGAATAAATAGACAACTATTTTGAAATTATAGGTTTTAATTTTCATTTTGATTGGCACACCTATCCTCTATCTCGATGCTAAGCTGAGTGGCTTTCATTACTTGTTGATAACTATCGGTCACAATTTTTTCCATAGGAAAATTTAGTTTATTAGTTATTGATCATATTTTTTACTCTTATATTGTAATATTAGTTAATGTATTTCTCTAATAACTAAATTAGAAAATAAAATTTTATTAGAAACCCTAGTAATATAAGGAACCCTAGGGCTAAAATTTCCCTAGTATATTGCAAACACCTAATCCATTAGGGTTATTATAAGGAATATGAACCATCATCATGGGTTTAAAAGACCTCGGAAGATGAATCCAACGGTCATAAACACTATAATTATGTGATTATAATTGTTGTTAAACTAGAGATCTCTCAAATGAAAATGGCATGCCAACTGAGTTGGCATGTTCCAAACCTCGCAAAAAGGCTCCAGCATATGCAAGTTTATGTTGAAGAGGCTTCAAGCCATTAAACATGGTTTGTCACTCTTGCGACAATCTCCACACCTATTTCACTTCCATATCGTCTGACACTTATCTTTCATATGATAGTACAAATAATTTCATGAGCCAAAACAACCTCTTTTATAGTGGGTTCTCGTGCTTGCTAATTTAGAGGAACATGTTTCATTGAAATTTTTTGAAGTTTTCAATACTGTTGAGATACAATAGAAAATTCCACATGGTGAACCTATGTTTTTGGAGAATAATTTATACTTCCTGTCAATACCATCTTCCCAAAGCTTCTCACCTTCAAAGAATCCCTCTATTTTTGTCTATTTGTAGCTAGAAAAGCAACGAAGGTCACAAGAAAAGGAATTAATACGAAGAAATATGGTCTCCTCTCATGTATCCAGCTCATAAAATTTCTTTCTACACCGAGGCAAAGAAATTTTTTTTAATTGATTCTTGCTAACTATTATTAGAAAAAAGGACATTGGAAAAGGTCCATAGATTCTAGCATAGAAAAAGTCATTTTTTCAGAAAGAAAGCACAGGCTTGTTTTCATTATGAAAATGAAAAAGTTTACATTTGTACATAGCTTCTTCTGGAAACTTGAGAAAAACACAAAAAAATTGGAACCCCCAATAGCATCATTCCACATATCTATTACAATGAGCCTTTCCTATCTACTATATCTATATAACATCATGGCCAACTAAAACACCAAAAAAAAAAAATCATATGAAATAGAGGATCATGTACATAATAAGCATAAATATGACACTAAAATCTAGTGAAACACTTTAGATTCTGATAATCCTCAATCTCTAAAAAATTTCATTCGAAAAAACGGAGTATTTGAAAAAACTTGAAAACTCGCTACAACCATATTTTGAAATTTGATCAGCCAGATGATTTTTTTCCCTGAAGATGTCTGAGAAAGATAATCCATTAAAAGACATCATCAATGATTGGATACCTTCCATCCAATTCACCAGTGTTGGAGCCTCTAAAGCATGTCTATAATTTTCCCACTCAAAAATCACTTTTGAATCACCATAGACATCAATCTTTGATATTTCCATTTATCTGCCACAAAAGAGGATGCCCCAAATAGCAAGGAGCTTGTCTCTCAAGTTGGATCCTTTTCCACTGAACCATTTGAATGAAAATTAGTTTCTAGGCCTCAAAAATTTAGACAAGTTTCTCTTTGTCATCTTCTCATTAATAAGACATCTCTTTAAAGAATGCCACAACCTTAATGGAGGTGCTCCTTACATCTTGAATAGTATGGTCAAAGAGAAAAATGTTTCTCACTTTCCATATCCCCATATGACAATTGTGTTTCTCACTCTCCATATGCCCCATACTACAAGGAAACGAACCTCTAGTGAAGGTTATAAAGGAGGTTTTTAGTTTTATAAAATTAGCCAAAATTGTCAAAAAAAAAAAATTGTTACGACTACGAAGGTTTTGGCACAGCTTTTAATGGAATTTCAACACAACTAAAAAACTGGGTGGCCTAAGGTTATTACAGATGTTTTTTTCATTGGCACACTAGTAAGGTGTCAACGCACTAGTGGGTGTCATCTAGTAGGTGGCCCGGAGCAGTCAAAGGTGCATGCACCAGGCCATCAAGGTCTAAAACTGCACTGGGTTTAGTGTTGGTGATACAATGCATGGGGCCGTTCTAATTGGTCTTGGGATTTGTGCAGTGCCCATAGGTCATCTCAACGCACTGGTACGTGGACTTAAATAAATGCATCATTTCACAGTATCAGACAAGCACACTGATTGTTCTAATTCATATTGGTATTTGTGTAGTGCCAATAGGTCGTACAAATGCACCGGTGCGTAGTCTCACATAAACGCACCAACGCACAAATGCACCAAGATTTATAATTAGTATTGGTATTTATGTGGTGCCCATAGGTCATACAAATGCGTCGGTGTGTAGTCTCACATAAACGCACCAGTGCGCAATATCACATAAACACACCGAGATTTATAATTGGAACTTGGTATTTGAGCGGTGCCTATAGGTCGTAGAAACACATCGGTGCATTTTATCATACAAACCCATGGATGTAAAGTAACTGACATGCATCGGTGTTAATTTTGTATTTTTTAGAAACATCGACATGTGACAGTGCAATTATCATGATTTTTTAAAATTCATTATTCATAAAAAATTGGCACATATTATAACAATATTCATATTAATTAAATTTTTATTAATGCATTTGCATGTGATTTTTGGATTAATTTGTTATATCATATCATAATTATTCTGATTTTTTAAAATTCATTATTCATGAAAAGACGACACATATCTTATAACAGTATTCATATCAATTAAATTTTTATTAGTGCATTTGAATGTGATGTTTGGATTAATTTGTTATATCATATCATCAAATTTCACATCTCTTCATTATAATATTTAATCATCCCTAAATTTAATCAGTGGTGTTACATTTCACAGCAACAATGGAGAACACAATAGAATAAATTAAAACAAATTTTATTATATATATATATATATATATATATATATATATATATATATATATATATATATATATATATATATATATATAAGACAATATTTATCATACAAAATGGGACAGTTATTGGTATCCCTTTGTCTTTCAATTGGGACACTATGTCCATTACATTAAACAAAATGTATGATCTCATAGACAAATAGTTCAAAAAATACAATGCCTTACTTTGATATCCAAACATAGTGATCATTCTTCGCTTGAACTGTTGTCACTGCTAGAGCTACTTCCATGACTTGGGTTATTTTCAGGAATGTATTTTTCACGACGTTGATTATTTTCTTCTTCTTCGCCTTCCATCTACAAACATAAAAATAAACTGAAATGAGTGTATATACATTGGTGAGAATAATGAAAATTGCAATATTAAATAATATACATCAATGTAAATCGAAAAGAAAAATGACGTACCATAGCAACAATTGACTCATAAACTATACACATTCTTTCAAAACCATGTACCATGCCATCTTTCAAAATTTCATTTGTTGGCATAGTTCCATACTTTGTTTCCTGCAAGTTTTATACCCCATAACAAATCATATATTTAATATAAAAGTTTTTTTTGTTCTATTAATTATAGACGGAGCTAAGAAAAACAAGATTGATAGATGCTTACAAATTCCACAATTAATTTATGATATGCCAACATATACTCACAACCCATATTTAACCCAATTTCAATCAATTCGTCTAATGGTTCTTCTTTGTATGTTAGCACTTGTTTGAAGACATTCAATGATGATTTTTGTAAAACAACTTAAAAAATACAAAAATGAAATCTAGTTAAGTTGTTATAAGGAAGTAATAATTACTCACAAACTTAGATATCAATCATTTTCTTCCTTGTCGTCCTGTTTTATGTGCTGAATGGGTTCCATTTTCTTTTCTTTTCTGCAAGAAAATACTTGAAAATTAATATTTAATGCTAAATTGTTTATTTATTGTACCTAATGATAAAAAAATTCAATGATTACATATTAAATTTGAAGCACGTTGTTGTTGAGATGGCTCCTCCTGCGATGCAATTTTGTCCATTTCTTTGACCATCTCCTTGTACACCTTTTTGGACATTCCTACTGGCATATTTCTGATATCAGCTCGTTCATCTTTTCAGATTTTCATAATCTTCCTGAAAATGTAACATGACAATAAACTATTTAATTTTTATATTGATATATGAAAAGTAAATATAACAAAAGTAATATTTATAAATGATATTTATAAATAATTCTAGAAAAACATTTAAAGGAATATTACTTTTTCATTCCTTCCTTTTTGTTGTTGTACATTTTTTATATTAAAAGCTTGATATGTCCTATCGACCAATTCTCTTCCGGAAACACTTCCTCGTAGTTTAGATAAAATTTTATTCTTAAATCACTGGATTGATTTTTGTATTGTAGGGAAAGAATGCCTATACACTCATTCCTTTATATCCCTAAAAAACAATTAAAATTTTTTCCACTCGTTAACCTTAAAGACCACTCCCAATGAGCTAGGGAGAAATTCATTTTCATTTGCATGTTCTATTTTTTTATTTTCTTATAATAACATTCATTTCTGAGTTGTTGGTCCCTGTAGAACATTAAAATATGTGAATTAATAGATTTTTTGACACATGTTATCTAATAATTTTAAGTATATTATTAAGTAAAATTAAAAAAAGAAATTCATATTGGATCAATAGTATTTTTTCATTCACCTTATTCATCCTTTTGCAATTTTTCCATTAAGCTTTTATGCTCTTCTGGTCCTAGATCAAAAATAATGCTATTGAGCTTCGTCATTTTGTGGCTCTGCATGATACATAGTAAACAATACATATTCGTTAAACTTACATATCATTCAAAAATAACATTTTTTTGTAAATAATTTACAAGAACTTTCTTTTTTCTATTTTCTTTATGTGTTATCAGTATTTTAGTTACTTGATCTCTTGGCAGCCATTTCTTTATCAATAAGAAACGTGTACTATATCATTCATTAATATATTTTATAAATAAATTGTCAACTTTTCAGGTAAAAAAAATTCTCAAGAACTCGGTGTGCCATTCATGGTGTATGTACTAACGTCAGTGCGTGGTGGTCTTATAAACGCACCGCCAGAACAATATAATACACCATACATTCCTCTACGTCAATAAGCAACACCGGTGCATTACATGTTAACCACCGCACTGATTAACACAGACAAAATAATAAAAATCATCCAGTGTTAATTTTTGTACCATAAACGCCACGTGCAAACAAGGGACCACAATACGATGCTCTCTTTCAACTAGGAGACTCGGTTCGGTGCGTTATATGTTACATGGTGCGCCAATTAACACAATATTTTTTATTTTTACGAAATAGCACGTGCGTAGTGTGCCATAATGAAATAGCGCACCAGTGCCCTATTTTACATATGGTGCACTGATTATAAAAAGATTGTTTTTAAATTTTTTATCACATAGTACATGGGTAGTGCATTGTGATAATGATATGACTGCGCTAGGTTACGATGGCCGCACCAATAAAAAAATCCTATTTTTTTAAATTCACGCAAGGAATGACATGGATTGGGATCCAACTATGCAAGTCGTCTCGTGGCTTGGATGTCATAGGCATATATATAGAAATAAAAACCCTATAAATATAAAATTAAAAGCCCTAATTCTAAAATAACAGAAACAGGGAGAAGAAAGGGAAGCAACAAAAATAATGAAGGGCTTAAGGTAAAAATGGTTTTTTGTTTTTTGTTTCTGAAAATGAAAAACATATTGAATTTTTTTTCTTACTGTGTAAAAAAAACTGCAAAAAAAGTAAAGAAAACAATAAAATTTAATGACGAGATCATTTGAAATTTATGCTGCTGTGGTTTAAATCACTCGCAGGCTTGAATTCTGGGTTGATTAATACTTTTGTTCAAATGTATTTCACTAATATTCCACAAAGGTTTCGTGATATCTTTCTCCCGGTATGTCTCCTGCAAATCCCTGGCTAAATTTTTTTGCAAAAATAGTGAAATAATGAAAATTGTTTAGTATTTAAAGAAATTTTTTATGAAATTAGATTTTCAAAAATATTTTTCTACCCATTTTTCACTTTACTGCTTTTTTTCACTTAAAAAAATAGAGTTGTGCTTTTTTAATTTGTGGTTATTCATCACTGGTGTGTCACTTAATAGAACCACACTGGTGCGTCTATTTATAACACAACACCAGTGTGCAGTAACTAAAATGCATCGGTGCGGTTATCTGTACATTAGCACTAATAACAAGAAGTCCATTTTTAAGGCACCAAAATTACTTTTAGGTGTGTACACCAAAATTTATTGTTGATTTTTCTCAAATGAAGGAAGAAAATATCATAATTATATCGAATGGACAATTCTTCAAAATCCAACTTGTTCCATAATATTTCTCAAAATCCATCACAAATTTCTCCCTATCCATCTCGAGACGTAATATTTACTTCATATTTTATTTATATTTTCATTATCTAATTGAATTTATGTTTTTTATCCATGTCAATCATGCACAGCTTAATTAAATTTATAATGTATACAAATTTGTAGATTCATGCAGATTCAGAATCGAGTTTAGATGCAAAAAATATTCAAACAACTCCAAAACGTCAGAAGCTCTTATCAGGAGCAGCATACCACAAGGCGCATTTGGTAGATGAAAATGGATGATGATTTCACTCTGCATTATGGCCATGTTTTTTACATTTTCTGCCACAATCGAGAAAATATATAATTAAAATGTTTTTATATATTTATTAATGTAATTATTTCACTGTCAAATTCATTAAATTGTGCAATATTTAATACATGCTTTTACTAATTGATATCATATATTTTGCACTAATCAATGTTCAAATATTTTTTTCTTTTTAATTATTAGGATTCTAGTGATGATGAGCATCCTACCTACCATCTTCTATTGCACCCCATGACAATGTCATATCGCGAAAAGGTTGAATTAATAGAAAAAAATGGAGAGGAACGATACCAAGAATGGTTGAATCAACCACCTATTCAATTCCCACTACATCCAGGTTCACAAATTAGGAATGACTACAACAATAGTAGTTCTTCACGAGGTGGCAATGGAGGAAATCAAATAGAGGTTGGTATGGATGATTACTTAAGGGATACGACAACCATGGAGAAAATGTTGTTAGATGCATTCCATAACGATGATCAACTAGGGGATGATTCTCATATCGTTGATACCTTTTTTGAATGCCTTAAATTTGCTTCCACCATCTCTCTCTTTGGACCTAGCAGTTAGTAAAATTCTACCCAGTTGGGGACAATGATGTTATTGTACAACTTGAAAGCAAATTTTGGCTCGTCGAATGCATGTTTCTCGGAAATTTTGAGGTATGTTTCCATAAATTCCTCCCTTTTATAAATTTGAGAAATATAATAAATACACAATGAATATTATAAATAGTTAGTTTTATGAACGTTAATAATTATATCATCATTAATGTACATTTATTAATATTTTCCATGATCACCAACTATAGGTTATTCAAAGATAAGTTTCGTTCAAGTGATAATGTCTTGCTCGATAGTTGCGAAGAGAAAGAAATTGTTGAAAATGTTGGGTGTTGAGTACATATCATATCATTCATGTCCAAATGATTGTATTCTATATAGAGGAGAACATGTAGACAAAGAAGGTTAAATCATGTACTGGTCCTCCTTTTAAGATATTGAGGCACATGCCTATAATCCCAAGGATTCGGCTCTTTCATTGCAAATAATTAGCTATTTTGCAGGGATGGCATGCCTCACACAGAAGTGAGTTGGGAGTTATGCGAATCCCAACTAATTCAATATCCATGAAGCATATAGAGGATACATGGCCTAAAAATTTCAAGGATGAAGTACGAAGCCTACGACTCAGCATAACCATGGATTTCGTCAACCCATATTCCATCGAGAACACCAACTATTCTGTTTTTCCTGTAGTAGTGATCAATAACAATATCCCCCCATGGTTTATTGTGAAGAATGAACATCTTATGTTGTCTCTCATAGTCCCTCATAGAAGACAAGTGAATAATATGGATTTCTACTTACAACCATTGGTAGATGAATTGAAGGAATTATGGAATGGTATAAATGTATATGATGTATCGAGACCCATCGTAGTAGAGAGGAGTTTTACGTTGTATGTAATATGTGCTTACACGACACATGATTATCCAAGATTAGGAGTTTTCTCTGGTAAATTAAATGTTTAATTTACTGATTTGTTTATATACGTAACAATATTCTTTCACATATTAGTTAGTTAATTCGTTGTAATTGTTCTGATCTTCATCATATTCTTTAACATGCCATCCATAATAATTGTATACAATAATCTCACAGGTCTTCTAACAAAAGGGTATTTTGGATGTAAATGTTGTGGACCTTCTCTAAAATCTAGATGGTCCAAGGACCTACGAAAGAGCAACATCCACTTTCCTCCAAGAAGAACACCCTTACAGAAGAGCAACATCCACTTTCAATGGTAAACGAGAGAGAACCCAAAGGCCTCCAATAATGACATGAGATGAATGGATTAGAGCATATGAGAGAGAGAAGGAGAAGGAGTTCATAGAATTGTTCTATTCAAATGTGGATCCTATGTTCTATGATCTAGAATATTTAACACCTATGTTGCGAAATTTACCATTGGGATGAAAACGAAATATATCTCTTATAAGCTCCCATATTGGGAGCATCTTAAGATTACCCACTTATTAGATCCCATGCATATATTTAAAAATGTTTCATATTCTTTGTGGAGGAACATATTATTGAAACAAAGTGACACACTGGCTGTTAGGAAAGATCTTGATACTTATAAAAGTAAAAATAAACATTGGCCAAGACAATTAGAAAGTACAGGATCATAGGTAGGCGCTGGTCCCTCTAATTCATTGTATTTAAAAGAAGGTGATGTCCCATCAATTTTTTAAAAAGATGATATTTCTTTGGCAAAGGAAGTTATAATGGGTGTGCGGGTGTTGTCTTGATACGGATCTTCACTACGATGCTCCTTCACCGTGGATGACCATTTTTTGGAGTTGAAATCACATGACCATTTGAATCTTATAAGAGTATGTATAATGTCAAAAGCATGATTTTATTATTTTTTATATTAATAAATTTTATCCCATGAAGAGATCATAACACATAACTAATTTTTTATATTACTGCACGTGTTTATAACTTTGCAATTTCATTATCCTTTTTTCATGTGTGGGTGTGTGAAACATGAATTCCCTCAAGACCTAGGACCTTCCATATCTAAATTATCTGCATTTTTACATTGGATCACGTCAAACGATATTCATGTGGCTAGCATTCCATGGTGGCTTCATGAGATAGTTGAGATTGTTTGTATGTTTGAGAAGGAAATGCCGACGAGTTTCATGGACTTGCAGGTCCATCTTACAATCCACCTAGTAGATGAGGTTGAATTACTTGGGGTGGTTTCTTGTTGTTGGATGTTCTTCTTAGAGAGGAACATGAAGAAATTGAAAGGTTTTTTTCAAGAAAAGGAAAAACTTGAGGGGTCTATCGCAGAGGGGTACATATCGTATGAGTCTTTCTATTATGCC
This sequence comes from Pinus albicaulis, assembly GCA_034641835.2. NCBI lineage: Eukaryota > Viridiplantae > Streptophyta > Pinopsida > Pinales > Pinaceae > Pinus > Pinus albicaulis. The sequence goes on from JAXQQM020078342.1 coordinate 87,033, forward strand.
AGTGTGTACATCAAGAATAACGAAAATAGACCAGGTGCAGTGATTTGGGACAATAAAAGGGATGAAGACAAAAGATAAGGGGAGTTGCTCCAAACGAGTAGAAGAAGCCCTTGATAAAGAGTAAGCGACTTATAATTTTTCAGATTTACACAAAGTAAATATTCATGTTGAACTTTGATATAATGTATATTTTGATCTCTATGTACTATATAATGTGGGTTTGATTTTATCGGTGAATGCAAAAATTGAAGCAATCAATAAATTTGTTCTTTACCATTCTGAAGCGATAGAACCGTGGGTCACATTATATGAAAAAAGGAGGATGAAATGGGATAGCCATAGGAAAGAATTCAGATGGTTGAATGGTAGAAGTGTGCCTTATCCTGATCATTTAAAAGAAAATATGCCAAAAATATGCCCCAAAGGTTGGGTTGCTAACCAAGTTAGAGAAAAATACGATGCAACCGGTCGTTACTTACATGTTGAAGAGGTTGCGCTAAATGTAGGGATCGGGTGCAACAACTCGGTAATAATCTATTTAATTTAAATGTACATTTGAAACTTAATAATGCACCCTTCAAATGTAATTACATTTATATTTAATATTTTAGCTGTTGGGTTATTATAAGACATCTGACATTATGATTTTTAAAATTTTTTTATAATAGGTGCATTTGTTCCCATCTATGTGGGCATATGGAAACCATTTTCGCACAGAAAATGTCGATGCTAGAAACGTCACACAAGACTGTGGAGTGGAAGTCGAGTTTGATCAATCTAGTCGATCTAGCCACCATGATCATAACCTAGTATGAGGGACGTTAAGTTACATCGGAAAGATACAAGAGATCATTGAAGTGGATTTCTCTTCTTTCCAATGTGTTATTTTTAGGCACAAATGGTGGGAGACCTTTGATCAGAATAATGTAAAGGAATATCGTGATAGTAGGCTAATCTGTATCAAATCTAGAAAGATGTGGGATGAAGCTAAGGAGCCCTATGTTTTCTCCAAACACTGCAACTAGGTGTTTTCTTACCCATAAGTGTTGGATAGGGATTGGTGGTTCATATTGAGACATGACCCTAGATCAAAACATAGTTTTGAGAACAATAGTGTTATCATCCCATGCGAGCTAGAAAATAATGAGGGTGATCATGAGAACCGAGCATGATATGGTACATGTGTTATTTCATCAATATTTATACTTTTTAAGATGGGTTTTTTGAAACATTATAATATTTATTTTGAATTAATTGGTAATTTTCATTGTCTTAATGTTAAAATCAATATTTCACTTGATAATTTGAAATTATATTGATCTCAATGCCGTATTGTATAAATTTATTTTTTTGTATGTAAGATCATCATAAAATAATGATAATTCTAAAGTACATGAATTTAGTTGCTTTATTTTCTAAACTTTATTATGTTACATAAATTCATATTATTCTAGATTTATTATTTTACATTTATTTAAAATTTTACAAATTTACAAATTTAAAAATTTTAATAAAATCATTTCACATTAATACAATAAATTTTTTTAAAAATATTTTACATACAATTAAAATTAGAATTACAATTACAATTTTACAATTTCACATATAATTACAATTTTATAATTTTGCACACAATTAGAATTGCAAATATTACAGTTTTACAATATCATGATCATTTAATATTAAATTAATTAATAAACATCATGATCATGATAACCATCGTACAAACATCATATTCAACTAAAAAACACATTCAATTTCGCTAACATCGTTGTGATCATGATCATCTAACAAAACATAATTAGCAATGTATAACATCTTCACAACACACATCATATATACATCTCATGTGAAATAACTGCTATCACATTCACATCTATCTACAAGCTGCACATTAAATGAACATGTCAAACATGACCTAACAATATACACATCATGATGATCACCAACATGTAAATTAAGTACAACTGCAACATGAGCATAAAATACATGGACCATATATATATATATATATATATATATATATATATATATATATATATATATATATATATAAGCGGAATAATGTCAAAAATATACAACTGTAATATAAATGTCATATATCAGCTGGTGGTACATCATCAATAGTAGTACTAGTCGAGGCCTACTCATTCAATGGTGCATCCTCGACAAGCTCATATACATGTTGGTCATCACGTGCCTGCTGATATGGTATTGGTGCCTCATGCTGATCGGAATCAACTATCAGCTGCTCATTGTGATGACTCAACATGGTCGATGGTCCAGCCTGCTCATGATCATGAGTACTGCTGGATGCTGCAGGCTTCTGACTCGACGTGGCCGATGGTCCAGCCTGCTCTCCATGATGATTTTTGGTCGATGCTAGTGGAGGTTTCTCATTTTGCACGGCGCGAGGTGAACGATGATCATGATCAGGATCACTCCCCTGATCGTGATCATCATATGATGTGTTGCTGCTCACGGGCTATTGATCACATGCAAGGGTCCTCCTATGCCACGTAACTAAGGTCGTAGCTCCTACGACATGCCGCATCAGGCTATACATGTCACGCGGTATGCCTCTCCACATATGTACCAACCTACCATTGGCCTGTACGTCTCTCATAGTAGCGGGCTTGACTCCCACCTCAACAATCAATGCATAGAGTTGGTCGCCCAACTCCATCCTCAATCTTCTATCAAGCCTATCGCGCCTAGCAAAAGGTAGTACCAGCGCACTAGCAGGAGCAGGTCTCTTTGCACCAGCCTTATGATCCTCAGCATCTGGCATATCTTGATCGTCATCAGGATCCACACCTGGATCATTTGGTGGCATTGGCATGTCCTCACCATCAAAAGACCCAATGTCTGCAAAATATATACAAGTACACAACAATAATTATACAATTTCATTAAACAATTTAATAAAAACAAGTTAAAGAACATGTTAGAATAAATTTAAATAAAAAAATAATATTACCTCTATCATCTGACGGCCCATCATCTATGAAGAGGATGTTGGCACACCCTTGCCAATCCAAACCATCATAAGGACATGAGACCATAACGAAGGGATGCTCGTCAACATTGGTTAGGAACTCTAGTTCATCATGTGAGATCCTCACAAAAAACTCAGTCTCACCCCTCTTGGGCATCTTCTATCCCCACATATGCCTGTGCATCCAACGTCGACCTACGGTACAACGAAAAAAAGTAGCCCTCGTCTCTGAAACCTCTCAAAAAATAAACAAAAAAATTCTAAAACAAAAGGAAGTTGACCCTCATCACCATGACGACATCTAACTGGAGTTGTACAAAATTCCACACAAAAAAACGGCAGACCATGACAAGTCGTGGCTCTGTACTAAAGAATCAAGATAATATGAAGCGAAAACTAATGTGTTGCCCATCGATGTTGTTGTGGGAACCCTCACCTCCTCACTACCAAATGTAGTAATATGTAATTGACCTCCGGAGACACAAGCCCCGAAGGAGACAATATATATTCTGTAATGTATCTCTGAGGAGTACACAGTGACTACTCTTGCTGCTTAATGAAACCTGCGGAATGAGCGAAAATCCACCCCTCTCCTCGATAGCCCTGTAATGGAATAGATGTCCTCCTCAGTGGGCATGTTCCATTGGTTAGGACCAACCAAGAAAGCCTATAGGTGGGCATTCCACCTGCGGATATGATATCACAAAAATAAACCATGGCCATTTAGGGAAGTAGCCTCCTCATAGAACTTGAGGAGGCCTACCTACCTTATGAGCCCCTAGGTAGCTATTGTAATAGGGTGAGGTTACACATCTCTCTCCCTCTCTTGTGCCTCCCATAGGTGAACCATGTTATACAGATTCGCCTATTGTTGCTGCTATTCTTTCTCTTCTCTCCTTTCACATCTCTGAGTGATTGAAATATTAAATAAAATTTTTTTATTAAATGAGACATGTATTTAGGAATATACATATATAATCTCTTTTGAAAAAAAAATTAGTTGGACGACACTTACCTAAAAATGCATCAACTAGGTCATGGTTCATCTTTTATTGTCACACATTAGCGACGGGGCACCAGAAAATCTAAGCACAAGGTGGTGCACACAGAAAATTTTCGATTACTTGGCTCTTTGGCTCTCCACCATTGTTACAATTCAATGGTGCGGTGGTATGACAAACCACCCACGATATGGACCGGTGGAAGTGATGCTGTGACCAAACTGCTCCTTGGGGTGTATGGTTGGTCTAGGCTATCTGACATTATTACATTGTCAACAATGTGATCCTTTACCAAGATGCACCATTGACCATGTCCGAAATTCTAGAATGCGGTATGCTGGACAAAATTTCCTACCCGGAGGCGAGATATTTTAGTCGACGCACCACATTGCCTCTATTCCACGGGGGTTAACGGTGCGGCGAGGTAGCGAAACCACCGCACCTTTTTTTAATTTTAAAATATCACGATGTTCCTTTCAATACCATCCCAGACCTGGTGCGGATACTGTTAGCACCAGTTGTGGTGAGCCCTATAAATTTATAGGTAGTAGAGTGAACGGGTGCGAGCCGAATGGCTCGAGCGCACCGTGCAGGAATTTTTTATTTTTTTAAATGATTAATTTTAAGCTAATTTACAATTCCAATCCGCTAAAAGTCTTGATTATGGAAAAGCAAGAAAAATAACTGTAGATTTGGCCATCGAGGAGGCATATTGTCTGTAGAATTTGCAAAAGTAAATTTTCCCACCGTTTTGCAAAATTCAAAATGGAGATTGGAGGGTAATTCACAATAGCAGTGCGTGCAATGGGTGTAATGGGAGCAGCAATGTCATGGTGCCTTAGACAAGGACAAGTTGCACTAGTGCTTGAGATCTCTGCAGCACTGAAAAGTGAAAAATGCAATTTTTTGGACGTAATTTTTTTTTATTTAACCTTTTTCTGGTGTGTGGAGTTTTATAAGTGCACTGGTGTAGTTTCTTAAGACCGCACTAGGCTGTTTCATTTTTGGCACGGGGTTTTAGGTTGCACCGGTGTAGAATATTTGTAAAGAACTGGTCCGCTATAGTAATAAGACAAATCAGGTGTGTTTGTATGAAGTGCACAGTGTCTGGTGTGCCAATTTTATGTATGCATCGGTGCTTTCTCTTGTTGAATGCACCGGTGTGGTTTAGGATGATAAGTGCACCTGATGAAAAAAATCCACAAAAACCTCCACCTACCAACCTACTCTAGCAAACTCCACTACAAACAGATGTTTTGGGTATTTTTATAAGGGTTTCCTCAAAAAAATCTACTAGAGGGTTGTTTCCATGTAGTGATATAAAATAGAATGACAATGCTTTGTATGAATTATATCCCCGAAACCAAACTGTAAGGCAGGAATCAATAGAGGACCTATACCATGATACACTCATGTTAAGGATATGGCCTACCCTTATCCATATCACAGCTGCAAAGGGACACCTTAGAATAATGTGAGGCACATGTTTACAGATCTTTCAATCCCTTCCTTCGAAAGTTCTACTTTCATCTATTATAGGTTGGGTACTACAAGAACCATACATCGTGGAGCTAAGGAGTGCCCATATTGGTTTTCCCTCCTTATAAATGCGCCTCTAACTTGGTGTTTTGTATGTTGATCTAAAAAATTTGAGAATACATGGTCTTAATATTTCTGATTTACTATTTATTCTCTTTATACTTGAATTCCATTTGATGGTAAAGTTGTACTCTTTAATTCACAAAGCTCTAAAATCTTGGATAAACACTCAACGACTAAAAGGATATAAGGATATTCCACACACAATTTTTCCTCCAACACCTAAACATACATTTCGATTCAACATGATCTCCCTTGAGAATTTTTGATGGGTCAGTCAAGGAGACCCATCTCAAGGAGAGGCACAGGGGATTTTGATCCTTTCTGAAACTCCTAGCATTTCTTTGTCAATCTATATAGGAATGGAAAAAAATATTTTTTATAAAATTATGGCTCTTAGGATTCTGTTACTACTTTCCAAGGAAAGGGTAATTCATCATGTGACATATTTATGAAGATTCACAACTTGTCATTAACTATATTAATGATAATTTCACTCTACAAAGCTATGCTCTTTAGCCTCTCTTCCAATACAATAAAATAAGTGTTCATTTCTTGTATAATTGGGAATTATTCTTGCATTCCAAATATGTATCCTAAATTATCCAAAGAAAATTGCAAAAAATGAAAAAAAATAATAATTAATAATGGCATTCATGTAGATACTAGCCCCAAAAACCCAAGTCGACCCCACCATGTGAATGGGTGTGACCCTTGGTAAAACCCCACATTTTTTTGACCACTATAAATGTCAATTTGACCTCCATCATTTTGACAAATCATATCACTCACAATCCTACATATTTATATTCATGCTTGCAAGGAGAAGGAATGAAATTTTTGAGGTTTGATAAAGACATTGAAGCTGCTTGAACATATTTGAATTTCTTGTTTTGTTTCAACTGAGATTCAGACTACTGTTTTGACTATTGTTTGACTGAAGAATAATTTTGTGTTGACCACACAATTTTGGACCTATTTTACTGAGTTCTTCTAATTTTTGTTTTATTGAATCTTTGGACAAGTTTAACCATGGAAGGGAGGCTATTTTGATCACAAAAATCTCTGATTTTGACCAAATTATGAGAACTTTGACCACAATTTACCTTAGGCTGAATTTTGGCCATTTGATTAGTTAACCTTAGGATAATTTTTTTCCTCTCTAACTAGAGTTGACTAGCATGCCTTTTGGAGGATTTTAATCAACATTTTGCCAAAATTTGACTAGTAATATGAATTTTGATTGAGAAAAAAATTCTAAAAATATTTTGATTTTTACTTTTGAAGAATTATTTCTCCTAAGAAGAAAATTTGTTGGATTTTTCTCTCAAGTGGATTTTCCCAAGGAAAATTTATTATTTCTATTGTGTTTGGCTATCTCTTATTGATCCTACTATTATTGTATTATTGTTGAATATGTTCTAAGTATAATTGCTTAATGACACATATGATATATGACAAGTTAAAATAATAAATCATTAGAAGTAATTATCAAATTTAGAAAATAATATTCTACTATACACTAATATAGAAAAAGACCATGGTTTCAGAGCAAAGGTTGTTAAAGAGAAACCATAAGATAAGATACAATCAAGGTTAAAGAGAATTCATTTGAAGTTAGCCATGAGATGACACGCCTAGTGGATTAGCTTCTTGAAAGTAAGACTAAGTGCTTGTGATGGAGGAGTACAATCAATAAGGAAGAAGGAATGTAGTTGTATAATGGCATCAAAATGACCAGTGTATAATGTTTCTTCATTTTTTTGAAAAAACTCTATCCATAAGATATGGATGAATTTTATGGAATGGCCTCTTTTTTAAGTTGCATAACATACATATTACAAGACTATTTTTGGAAGTCAATTGTGGAATTAGCAAAGTTCATATGGATTGCATTCACTCAAGAATCTTTTACTTACCATGATTTGAAACTTTTTGAAGGACATAAGAGAAAACCAAACATACCAAGTTGGGGATATCTGTAAGTATAAACAAAATAGGCTGATAATAAGCATAGGATAGGCATGGAGTGTAAGGACTTAAGTGATAAGGTTCTAGTAGAACATAAAGTGTCGACCAAGACCTAGAATTGAAGGACTGATAGAGCTAATACAAGGTATTGCAACCAATACCAAGGTCTACAAGGAAGAATTCCACTGGAATATACAATAATGGTTTTAGAAACATGGATGAAAAAAATGTTATTACCTCCCGAGTTTGGGATAAATGTACTTGATACAAGACACCTAAAATGGCTTATTGTTGAATGATATTTTTGTCCGTGATTATGTTTTTTCAAAATGGCACATTTCTTGAACAAAAATGGAAGCTATTGCACAAGAGTGGCAATGTAAAGGTATTATACATAAAAGGTTCATGTATATGAGAATATTAAATAGGTTCAAAGAAGAATATGAATCATATGAGATATCAACATTTTTCAAGCATTAATATGATGATAAGCTAGAGGGAGCTAGGATCCTTCTCCTACTTAACACTTGTATTAAAGTATGTGATTTTCCTTGAAATATTTATGGTTGTGTGGCATAAGAGTTGAAATTATTATGGTTTGTAAACCATAGAAGTTTTTTAAATTACAACTTGTATTAAATATATTAATGAAAATCCTAGGGTATGTGAGATGAAACCCTAGAGAAATACTTAGAATGTTGGATGCAAGTGAATATAGTGTGACGCATCTCTTTTATATCATGAGGATGAATTGGTATTTATGGTCCAAAAGAATAATACATTAGTAGTTAATGTTGAGGATGAGTATGATTAACCACCTCCAAATAAGTCAAAGGATTATTTCAATCAAGAGATAAGTATTTTTCGTTCTATTCAATTTCATTATTCTTTTAAATTTTATGCATAACTTTGGTACTTCCTTTATAATTATATTATGAACCTTTCCTATAAAGGAATACCTTTATGAAGAATACCATTACAATGAATTATGGTGGCATCAAAAAGTAAAAATCTATATAGTAGGAAGAAGTATTTTCATACAAAAGGGAGATAGCAATATTTCTATTATTTCTATGCTCAAAAATAGATTGGTAAACAACCAAGACCGTGACATGGATTAATATTATAAATGATACTGGAGGAAAAGGTTACTCTATTTTAAATTCTAGGGTTTGTGGGACACCTTAGAATTGGATTTGGAATGCTTAATTGAGGAAAGGAAGTTGTGTAAGGTTGATAAAGATTGCAGGAATATTTATAATGGTGTCTAAACAGAAGAAAGAAACAAGAAGAAAAATTATTGAAGATAAGTAATTCACATCCTTGTCCCTTGATTATTGTTGTTGTTTTATTCCTTAGATAAATTTAGTATTTTTATTTTTTAATTGGTTATAATTGTTTCTTTCATAGCCTCTTGTAAGAGGATTAAAATTACATCATAAAATTTTCCCAAGTAATGATTCCAAGAATGAAGTAAAATTTGTGACAAGAGGAATCTCTCATGCAAAAGGGAGTGAACAACAAGGATATTTTTTTTGGACTCAAGGAGAATGAATTATGAACATTGAAGACAATGACAAGTGACCAAGAATGTTCCATTATTGATATTCAGGCGGACTGAAAATAAAAACTTATTGGAAGGATGCCAAATATTGATATTATCAAAGAACAATATGCCCTAATTGAAGACACCATATCTAGTAAGAAAAAGGACTTGCTTACATAACATAATAAGTAGTAGTGGATGATTCATTTTGGATCATTATATTATTTTTTATCCATCTCGATGAATTTATAGTGTAAAAAGTGGAGGATCAACTCACGAGATTGTTTTGACTGGTGAGACCCAGTTTGGAAAAATTGGATACGAAACCTTCTAGGAGTGTTTCCAGGAATAAAATGGGGTAAAAAATTGACACTATATTTTCACACATTTTAATTCTATTGTACACATAGATACCTTTCCAAAAATGCAATAAGTGCATCAATCAGAGCTTGTATGTAAAAGTTATCCCACTCAAAAGTTTACCTTCCTATTTTCACCATGGTTCGAGAGGATGCCACGTCAACCCCCATTATTGATGGAAAAGGGGATAACCATGCTTTTATGATGTATAATAATCAAGAATATTATATATTTAAAATTTTGTTAAGATTTGAGGTAGTCAAACCTAACCACTAACAAGCTATCGAGTTGTGTTATAACTAGGCAACTAAGAGGAAAATGGAATCATGGATTCCATTATTTCAAGTGAATTTGTTCCATAATTGAGAAAAAATAGACAAGAGGGATAGGAGGTAGAGTATAAAGAGATGAATTTTTCACTATAGTATCCCATGAGCCACATGCCATACTTATTTGTAATTGTAGCCATATTTCCATTCAGAGAAAGAGAGCAGAGCGACCTTAATTTCCAGCTGGTTTTTTGTCCAAAAAGGGTTTCCCAGAGCACATCTTATGTCATATGTGCATGTGAGATTTTATTTAACCATTCTCTAATTTTTTCATAATTTTCATTCGCGTACATTCTATTAACAGTAAATCTACAAATATAAAGAATTAATAAAATTGTAATAGTAAAAAAAAATAGATTTTAATTTTATCAATATGTTGTGATGAACTATCCAATGAATACACACAATTTTTTATGGATCATATTGGTATAAAAGTAGGTTTATTTGGGTGTTTTGCGGAGATTTGCAGAGGATCTAGATCGATAGGGCCAAAAATCATAAAACCAGATTCATGGATGACGAATTTGTGAATGAACCTCATGATCGTGCATAGGTGATATTTTTTGGCTGGAACAACAAGTCAATGATATAAATAGAAATTTAAACCTCCTCATGGAAGCCTTGATCAATAAGCTTGGGATATTTGGATAGGATGGGGGTTCAAATTCAAAGGAAAAATTAGAGTGGGGATCAAGTGATTGGGAAGAAATGAATAACCGGCCAAATAAATAACCTGGAAAAGGTCAACCTAGTTTGAGTGTCGTTAATCAATCAAAACCCCTATTTAAAATGGAATAAAAAGTTGATATCAAGTCATACCGGAGAAATATCAACACTTTGAAGTTGTATCATTAGTTTCAACAACTAGAAGTGCATTTTAGCATCCATCAAATTGAGGAAGAATAAAATATTTCATTCATGCTAAAATTACAGAGCCAAGCCCTGACTTGGTGGAAGAGCCATAGAGAGACCCTTAGGTGGGAGGGAGAACCTCCAATGACTAAGTTAGAGGACTTAAAAATTGTTTTAACCTATTGGGTACATATATTTCAAGTGGATCCATTCGTACTACTTTAAGAAAAATTCGGGCCAAAGTGTTACAACATAGAGTTCAGAAACATGGTCATAATGTTAAGTATCCACCCAAAGAACCCATATGTACTCCTCAATTATCTAGGGTGTCTACATCGCCGTATGCGAGAGAAATTGATGTTTTTCAATCCCAAGTCAGTGGACGAGGCTTTTTTATATTCACAATAGCTGGAGAACATAGGCTTGAAGAGAGTGCAATCAAGTGGATCAATGTAGAAGGAGCAACAAGATGCTTCTAAGGAGGGGAAGAAGAAGAAAAAAGGGGGAAAAGATAAGAGGATGACAAGTTGTCAACCACAACACACTAGTGCAAATATCATAGTAACCACTACAACCACTGCAACATTGACGACCATATAAAGGATAAGTTTTAGAAGTTGCATCCAAATCTAAACCTAAAGAACACAAAGAAAGACAATAAAAAGAAGAATATCATGGCCATTGATTAAAGAAACCAAGTTGAAAGAAACTTGGATCTGGATGAAAAGATAATTTGCATGTCAGTGCATAAGGAGGTGAAAATGAGTAGCCTTTAACAATAGGAAGAAAAATAAATTACCAAACTCTTCCATATAAAGATATAGGCCAAGAAGAGAAATATTTATGCTATATTTGACTTAGGATCGTAGGAGAATCTCATAGTTACAGAGCTGGTCAAGAAGTTGGAGTTGGAATTTCATGACCATCCAAACCCATATCCATTGGGATGGGTAAATAAGGATGTAGATATGAAGGTAACAAAATAGTGTAAAATTAGATTTCCTATCAATGTTGATTTTATTGATGAACTATAACTAGATGTGGTTCCCCTTGATGTATTTGGAATCTTTTTTGGGAGTCCCTACATGTACATGTGAGATGAAATATTCATGTGAAGATCCAACTATTATTGGCTCGTTAAGGATAGAAATCATTCATCATCAATACACAAAGGCAAGTTTAAAATTTCACTGGTAAGCGCCCACCAAGCCAATAAATTGATCATTTCCAACAAGAAGTATGTTTTATTATTTCTAGGAGAAATACAGCTTGTAGAAGAGTCAATAAGAGGCAAGGCATCCCTCGAGGGGTTTACTAATAAATTTAAAAAAAAAATAACTGGAGGAGTTGTTGCAGGAATATAGGGATGTGTTTTGAGATCGTAAAGGGTTACCACCTAAGCGAGAAGTTGAGCATGAGATCCAGCTATTCCAGAATCCCCATTTCCAAACATTGCGTTGTAGAAGAAATATATTATATAATTATTTGAGGTGAAGAAACAATTGCAATAGCTTTTGGAACATGGCATCATTTTAAAAAGTACATCATGTAGAAATTATGGCATAGATTTGCAACTGCTCATGAATTTTTAATCAAAATCACAAGACACAAACCGACTCTACTACTCTTCGAAAATTAATTTACAATTTAGAACAAAAATCTCATACATGCAATAAGAAATCACACACATGCGATTAGAAATTTTTCCCCAATGTCTACTTGTATTAATATGATGAATAGAGATGTATTACAATTTCTTTGCTCAACTGAGTTCAACCTGCAAGTGCATAACCTATCTCTTTTCTCACTGAGAAGCTTTGGCTCGGAATCAATCAATTTTGACCTATGCTTAAACCCCTATTTTCATGTGCAATTCCTGAGGAAATAAGCCCCTATTAATTAGTAATTTCCTCCAAAATTCCTGTTCAATTCCTCAAGTTTGAGCACCTAACCTCATGCAAAACCTGTACACTTAACTAGTTTACAACTGTTGATTAATTACCTTGGAAACTCCACCAAAATTGGAAAACTCATATTATTTGCATGCATGAGATAATTATTAGCTGATTGACTAGTTAACTAGATGATATATTAGTTATACTAATGTCCCACTACTTAACTGACCATCGGCTAGTTCTATTAATAGTTAGAACTAATTTAATTGATTATAATTGAAATTAACTCAACCTAGGCTCCTAAAATTTAGGAATCACTAAATACAACTGAAATTCATGTCCCTAACTCTAATTAAATAACTCAGTGAAACGATACATGTCACCTCAATTAACTCTTCGAAGTTGTCTACTGACATGGAATTTCAAGTTTTCTCAATTTAATCAAGGAAAAATCAAAATGAGAATTTCTTAATATATTTTTCAATACTCCCTCTCAACAAGAAAGGGACTATAAACCACCTTTATCATGTACCTATAGAATGTTTTGCATGCAATACCTCTCAATGTTTTTGCATCTACTGCAACATTTTCAACTGAGGAGAAAAAAAATAAAATTGAATCAACTATGTCTGCAACTGCCTATTGGGAAAATGGTGTTGCTGTTGATTCAACTACTAAGCCTCCTACTCTACTTTCAATACTCCTGTGCACTCCTCAGTATATTAATCACGTTGATTCTCCTTCTACTGAATATTTTGGGCCCTCATAGCAACATAATTATCCATGAGGAGAAAGCCTCAATGGACCATGCCCAAATTTCTACAACTCTTGGACTAAGGATCTACATCGCTCCACCTCACCCCTAAAGGTATAGATGCATGTGCTCCCTCTTCCCACTTGGCTCAAATTATCCACCTACTAGAGGTATATTTTCTTACAATCTTTGTATATGTGTGCTGCACGGATAGGTCAAGGGGCTTTGAGGTGGGTCAAAGTCCCTCTTTTGATGTAAAAGGGTTTTAAGGCTAAAATTTGGGCCTCAAACCATGGTTTGAGACCATAGTATTCGCTCGCTATATTGGATATAAATAGATAGATTGAGTCTAAGGAAGTAGTAAACTATTATTAACGTTTTGGATCTAAGTATATGCATCTGTGATACTTGTGTAAGGGCTTCAGTATGGGTTGGGTAGAAAGGCTTCTGCTAGCTGTGTGCATGGAGACCTAGTCCTGGTTGTGTGCGGACTCTGTTGGCTATATGTGCGGAAGGGTAAAGTGTAAGGGAAAGTATGATGTACTGCATTGTTTTGAATTAATACAAGGATTTATTTTGGCGGAAACATTGTGTCAACTATCTGAGTTATCTATCTACTGTTATGTCTTAAGTTCGCTTTACTTATGTTCTTCTTACTTGTATCTACGTGAATACATATGTTATTTATGCATGAAGTTATATTGATGGTTAAATGTGTGAATGAATCTACTCAATTAATTTCACATTAGATAGATCTGGATCTGGTTCTATTATGATATATTTGCGATGAAGTGATCCACGGTTTTTATAAGTATTCTTTATTTGCGCATACATGTTAAGATCTGTATAAGTTTTGAATTCAATATGTTTAGGGTCACTACATTATTTTCTTCCTCAGGGTGCGGATACACGATTCCAACACCCCCCATACTACTTTGGGTGATATTTTGATATGGGGAAGCAAGTTATTTCTGAAAGGGCGAGTAGTTGGAGGGTTTTTTGGTTGCCCGAAAAAATATGAACCTGGGTCAGGACCCCTCAAATCAACAAATGTTTCTGTTTCCAGGACCGGGATCATTTTGAGGGATATTTGATGTTGTGGCACCCTTTGCAAAATGAGTTTCAAGATTGGATGGATAGAAATATCCATCTTGAATTCACACTCCAAGAGAATCGAAGTACTAAGCTATCTGAAGAAAAGTGGGTACAGAAATACATATATACAAAAGTTCACGAGATATTATTTTTCTCCTTTGCAACTGAGCTACAAGAGTGGTTGTCGTGATTGACTGAGATCAATACATGTGTGAAGGATTATGCAGTCACTTAGTGGACTCCTTAATTGATTCAACAATTGGAAAATTTAGACAATAATATCACTCGGGTTGTAGATCATTGGATCGATCGCCTCTTGGGAGTATTTGTGACAGAATTTTACATTGATTAATTTGTGTCATATTATGAAGTAGAGAGAAGGTTTTGTAAGGGACCTAGAGGTAAGTTCCTACGCTCTTTGAATTTGTTGCTGAAGATGCTATTATGTGAACATGGCTATCTGTTGTGAAAACAACTCCAAAAATATAAGAAAAGAGATATCAACGCCTTAGAAATAAGCCACTTCGAGGGGGAAACCTCGAATACATTACATAAATGAAAAAATTTTGGATGATACAAATCACCAAAACCTCCTTCTATATATATGAGTCCATGGGGCCACAATGTAATCCTAGCCGACCTAACAATAATAACTTAAGGGAAAAATATTAACAATATTGGGGTTACAGGGGTACAACAATAGCAATAAGGAGGGCTACACTAACATAATAAGGGACTACACTATTAATATGGGGACCTAACATGCCCCTCTCCTTCAAAAAAGTGTTTTCCTCAATGCTTCAGTAGCTCCGGGTGCTTTTGTATAAAATTCTCATCCTCCCATGTAGAATATTCAGTGGGTAAGTTCTTCCATTTGATGAGATACTCTGAAATTGATCGATTTCGTAGTTTTCGAGTTCTTGTTTCTGTGACTGCTTCAGGTTCGAATATGGTTTTTCCTTCCTCGTCAAGTTCTGGAAATATTGTTTGAACTATAATTTTTTCCCCTATAACCTCTTTTAAGCATGAAACATGGAAAATTGGATGCACTCGCGAAGAAGCAAGAAGCTCCAATTTGTATGCCATAGTACCAATATTTTGTAAAATCTTGTAAGGACCATAGTACTTTGGTGATAATTTATTATCCTTCTTAGCTTTCTTGAGGGAAATTTGTTTGTATGGTTGTAGCCGTAAAAATACTCAGTCTCCCACATCAAAACTTCTCTCACTGCGATGTTGATATGCCTATTGTTTCATTCGATTTTGTGCCAAATTTAGGTTATCCTATAGGATTTGGAGAACTTCTTGTTGATGCTCAATGTAATCCTCCACTGCCTGAGCCCTAGAATTTTCCCTTAAATAAGATGTGATGGATGGTGGATGATATCCATAAAGTGCAATAAATGGGGTCATTTTTGCTGCAGTATGGAAGGAAGTGTTATACCACCATTCAACGAGAGGTAACCACTTGACCCATTGTGCTTGCTTAACAGACACAAAACAACGAAGATATCCTTCCAAACATTTATTCACTATCTTTGTTTGATCATCGGATTGAGGATCATAAGATGAGCTATGAGCTAGTTGAGTACCCAAACAAGAAAATTATTCTGTCCAAAAATTTCCTGTAAAAATGGGATCTCTGTCACTTACAATAATCTTCGGGTTTCCATGTAGCTTTTGAATTGTTTCCATAAATGCGGTAGCAACTATACTCGCTTTAAATGGATTAGATAATGCACAAAAGTGTGCATATTTGGTAAGTCTATCAACTACCACCATGATGAAGCTCCTTCCTTCAGGCTTAGGTAAACCTGTGATAAATTCCATTGAAATCTCCTCCCAACATTGACTTGGAATGGATAAAGGTTGTAGAAGACTCGGGGTCTTAATTGTCTCAACTTTATTTTGCTGGCAAACCAAACATTCTGCCAAAAACTTTTGAATATCATATTTAAGGGCATCCTGAAAAAAATCTTTCTTCACCCTGTGGTTAGTTTTTAAAAATCCCGAGTGTCCTCCTAAAGGAGAAGTGTGCAATTCCAAAAGAATCTTTTGTTATAGTTTGGAATTCTTGCAAATATATAAGAGATATTTGTACCATAAGGAATCATTTTTCCAACTAAATGTATCATATGTACTAGGATCTTGCTGCAACTTTTGAATGAGAGTCCACACTTCTTTGTCCTTCCTCCATTCATACCTTGCTTCGGTTATCCAATCTAGTTGGATAATTGAAATGGCACAAAGCAATGCTTCCACCTCTTCATCCTTTCTTGAGAGTGCATTTGCAACAATATTTAGCTTCCATTTTTTGTAGACAATTTCAAAGTCATAAGCCAACATCTTTATGAACCATTTTTGCTGCTCTTCTAAAGATATTCTTTGTTCCAAAAAGTTTTTAAGACTATCAGGATCAATCTTTACCTTGAATTGTCTTCCCATTTGGTAAGGTCTCCATTTCTTTAGTGCATGTAGTATTGCCAACATTTCCTTCTCATAAATAGCCTTTTGTAAATACTCTCCTTTAATTGAACAACTTCCAAAAGAAAGGGGTCTTCCTTCTTACATTAAAACAACACCAATTCCATTTCCTGAGGCATCACATTCCACAATAAAGGCTTTTGTGAAGTCTGGCGTAGCTAAGACTGGTGCTAGGCACATTGCCTCTTTAAGATGTTCAAAGGCCTTAGTTGCTTTAGGAGTCCATGAAAATGCATCTTTCTTCAATAGTGCTGTTAGAGGTGCTGCTATTCTCCCATAATTCTTAACAAACTTGTGATAATACCCTGTTAACCTAAGAAATCCGCACAACTGCTTTATGGTTGTGGGGACTTTCCATTCCTTAATGGATTTAATTTTTTTAGGGTCTACCTTAACACCCTCGTGAGATACAATATGACACAGATATTCCACCTCTTGTACTCCAAAGAAAAATTTGGATGTTTTTGCATATAATTGTTTCTCCTCCAATAGTTTGAGCACCCTGTCAACATGTTGAACATGATCCTTCCAAGACCTCTTGTATATTAGTATATCATCAAAAAATACTAGCACAAATTTTCTAAGGAAGGGTTTGAAAATGGAATTCATCAACCCTTGAAATGTAGAAGGTGCATTGGTAAGGCCAAAAGGCATGACCAAAAATTCATAATGACCCTCATGAGTTCGAAATGTTGTTTTTGGAATATCTTCAGTCTTCATTCTAATTTGATGATATCCTGAATGAAGATCCAACTTGGTAAAATAAATTTCTCCATGTAATTCATCCAATAATTCATCAATCACAGGAATGGGAAATTTATCTTTAATAGTGAGCTTATTGAGGTCCCTATAATCCGGATACATGCACCATGATCCATATTTTTTGTGCACCAATACTACCGGAGCAAAGAAAGAACTTTGACTAGGTTTAATTATACTAGCCTCTAACATTTCTGCAATCATACGTTCAATTTTTCTCTTTTGGACATAAGGATAGCTGTAACGGCTGATGTTTGGAGGAAAACTTCCTAGAATCAAATGAATAGCATGATCATGATCACGAATAGGTGGGAGTCCTTTGGGAGTATCAAACACCTTGGTATGATTGTCCAAGACTTTCTGGAGATCTGGAGAAATAGATGATTTTGATGTTGGAACTTCTAGTGAGCATAATTGTGTAATTACGCCCCGTTGTTATTTATTTAGAAGCTTTGTCATGAAATTAGAGCTTATTATCTTTCTTGGCTTCCCTATGATACCCTGTAATTAGATTTCCTTTCCTTCCGAAAAAAATTTCAAGAAAAGTTCTTGAAAATTAAAAGCTACCGTCCCTAAAGATTGTAACCATGGTACTCCTAGTACAACATCAACACCTCCCATTGGGATGGAAAGCATTGGATTATTCAATACATATTCCCCCCATGGCTAGCTTGATATTATGGCATTTTCCAGAGAAATTTATAGTTCCTCCATTTGGAACCATCACTTGACGTTCTGGTGCTGGGTATAGGAAACAATTCAATTCCTTGGCTACCTTATAATGAATAAAATTATGGGTACTACCCGAAACAATAAACACTATTACCTTTTTCTTCTTGATATGTCCTTCTATCTTGAGAGTTTGAGGAGTGGTAATTCCTGCCAATGCATTGCATGATATGGTCAGACTCATTTCTTCTTCTTCTAGGGTTGGTTTCTGGTGTATATCCTCTTCTTGTTCATTTTCTTCTTCCTCTTCACAATCTATGTAAAATTATTTCTTCTCAGCACACCTATGACCTTTAGTGTATTTTCTATCACAACTATAGCAAAGCCCTTTTTCTCTTTTTTCTTCCAATTGTTGTGGTGTCAACCTTGTAGGTTGTGGAAATCTAGGTGTAGCAACACTTCCTTCTTTATAGAAGTGAGTGGCAAGCTTCCTTGTCGCCATAATTTTACATTCAATTTTTCTTGCCAACCTGAATACCTTCTCCAATGAATCAAGTTCCAAAACACGAACTTCATGTTGGATTCTATCCTTTAAAGTACCTATGAAGAGATCAATACAGTGTTCCTCTGGAATATCAGTTACCCTTATATTCAATTTTTGGAAGTCCTCAATGTGCTCCCCCTCTAAACCCTTTTGTTTGTGATTTATCAATTGGCTAAAGAAGGTGTTTCTCTGTGTATCCTCATAATGTGCTATCATTTCCTCCGTAAATATTGACGAAGTGACAATTTTTTTACGAGAGCAAAGCTGTCGATACCATGCAAATATATTTTTTTCTAAATGTAAATTTGCAATGTGTACCTTTTGTGTGTTTTTAACATTATGGAGATCAAAATATTGCTCCATCTGTAGTATCCATGTTACAGGATCCTTTCCATCAAACTTCCTCATATCCATTTTTGGAATATGGTGGTTCTTCCTACCAACATTAGAGTTTATGAAATCATGATTAAAATTTATTTTGTTCTCATCATGAGTTTCCTCTACTATCTTTTCACCATTAGGAAACATTTCTTGTATCAACTTTGTCAAACCTTCCATGTTTTCTTTTAGAACATTCTTCATGTTTTCCATTTTTTCATCAATATTAGCTTCCATGTCATCGATCTTAGATTCCATGCCAGCTTCCATGCCATATATCTTAGATTCCATCCCTTTCTTCCTACCATCCATATTATTCTTCAAACCATCCATCTTCGCTTCCACACCTTTCTTAAAAACTTCCATTTCATTTTTTGCTGCTCTTGTAATTTTGATACATCATGTTGCAATTCTTCATCTTCATGAGACATAGTAGAGCCTTCTGAAGGCTTAATGGGTGTTGAATTATTTTTACGGGGCATTTCTTAGAACCAAATAATGATATATATTCTACAATACGCCCTTGTAATCAATTCAAATTGATTCTTCAAACAAGACTTATGCAATTCGGAAAAAAAATACACACCTTTTTCTTGCTTTTGAGGAGATTGATATTGAAATTGGATTATCTCTGTGATTACAACTCTTCAATATCTGAAATTTGGCACTGAGGTAGCCCTCTGAAATTATGTCCAATTTCTCACAATGACCTAATTATGGACTGGTTTAATAGAGAAAACTTGTACGACTTTCCACATGTCACTATTTTGTCCTTCAGCTCTGAAATTGATAGAAATGAAACTAAATTCTATGTGATTGCGACCACCTTTTACGGCACTCCAATCCGATGCTCAGAAAGAGAGTTATGAATATTTTCCCATGATCACCTCTTTGAGATGAAATTCGAGAGCCTGAAAAAGCACTACCTTCCACAGATCATATCTTTGAAAATATTGCGAACCAAGCTCTGAAATTTTGTGACGAGTTTCCTCAGGATTTTAGCTTCTTGCCCTGAAAATTTCAGATTCTGAACCTTCATAGAAAAAAATTTATAGTGAAAATTCCATAATGACCTGTTTAGAGTATCAAAACCCTAGAATCCAAAGGTCTGATACCAAATGTTGTGAAACCAGCTCCAAAAATAGAAGAAAAGAGATATCAACGCCTTAGAAATAAGCCACTTCGAGGGGGAAACCTCCAATACATTACATAAATGAACAATTCTTCGATGATACAAATGACCAAAACCTCCTTCTACATATAGGAGTCCACGGGGCCACAATTTAATCCTAGTAGGGTCATAATGAAATCCTAGCCGACCTAAAAATAATAATTTAAGGGCACAATAATAACAATATTGGGGTTACACAGGTAAAAAAATAACAATAAAGAGGGCCACACTAACATAATAAGGGATTGCACTATTAATATAGGCAGCTGACACTATCTGTGTCAACATATTGATTGAATGCCGCGAAGAGGCTTGACTATGCACAATGGAAAAATTTACTGTGAAGATCTAGAAAAATTTATTTATATCCATTTGAAGCATAGATATAATAGTGAAGGTGAACCATAAATTAGTAGCTCTAGTGACTCTGAAGAAGAAGCTTCATCAAACCAGAATGATTAGAGAACCTTGACCATTTTTCTATCCCCATCCACTCCACTTCTAAACTCATCTCACATAGCACCCACCCCATTGTGCAGTCCATCAACACCACCACCTCCACCTCCCCCAGGCGTAGATATGGCCACGTCAATGAAGCTACCTAATTTCAAAGGTATTGGAAATGAAGATACTGAGCACTTTTAGTTTGTGACTGAGGTTGTATGATAGGCTCAGTAGGTTAATAATGATGATGTTAATAAAGTGCAGCTAGCCACTTCTTTCCAAGATCCCGCATTAGATTGATATATCAGATATGTTTAATCAAACCCTAATGCCACTCTAGATCAAATAAAAGATGCCCTAGAAGAGCAGTTCAAGAAGCCTAAGTCATACACATAGTTGGTCACAAAAATGAAAGAGATTCATCAGGAGGTCAATGAATCTATGTGGGAGGTAGATCAGAGGCTAAAGCGCACTATCAGAGATGGTATATTTGTCATAGATGATACTCAACATAAGGAATGTTTTATTCCTATGCTTCTCCCACATCTGCGCTAGCCCTTGGGTCAGCAGAAGATTTCCATGCAGGCTGAGGTTATTGAGGTTGCAATGAAATAGAAGCTACCCCAACACTTGTTGCGCTTGGAACTCAACAGATTCAGAATTAGTTGGAAGCTGTGCATTTGGAGATTCAGAGTCTGTGCAAAGACAAGGGCAAGGAAGTATGCGCAGAGGTCTGGTGCATAAAATGTAAAGTTTTTGGGCACCATAACCATCAATGTTTTGTCTTCAATAATTATCTGAACACAAAAGTTCATAGCCCATTGAAGAGCACAGTATGGTGTTGGGAAAAATACTAAGAGGGGGGGGGGGGGGTGAATCAGTATTTAGAACTTATAACTTGAATTTAATTTTTCTCACGGATTTTATGAACTGAACTCACGTATACACGTGGATATGCTGAAAGAAACTTGTGTATACTGATATAAATTTCTAGTTTATAAAGTATCTTAGAAACAGACTTTAAAACAGATTTACCAGTTATGCATCAGGTTAGATAAATAGGAAATATGTGTAGTAATAGCAGTATAGAATATCACACAAGTGGAACACACATGAAAACCAATATTTAAGGTGGAAACCCAATTCGGGAGAAAACCACCGCTGTTGTCATCTCTGTCTTCAATATTTATTATATGGAAAATTGTTTACAACATTGTACTAATTCAAACTCATATCAGTACGTAGGCTTCTACCTGCAGAACGCTGCAACCTTCACTCATTTACCAGCTGCTATTGGAAGGGAGCTCCAACCCCCTTATCTCGTTTACCAGCCAATCCTGGAAGGGAGCTTCAACCCCCTGAACATAACACCAGCTTTTACTGGCAGGAAGCTTCTACTTCCATACTGAAGGCTTCAACCCTCAGACTCACTGCAGACCAAGTTTCATCAATTTTCATACTGGATCAAATAGCTTCAACACAACCCTTTATCAACAATCATAAACTTTCTTCAACACTTCAAATAGAATAGTGAAAACACTGTGACCATAACTTCAGAAATAACCCAGACTTCAGAAAAGATATGCAGATACAAACTCAACCCTCAATAGTCATTGATTCAAATATCATACGATAGATTTCTTCACTAAAGCCACGTACATACGTGCTTTCCTGCACATCAACCTGCATATACTTCTACGTATTTTATTCTTTAGAAAACCCTAACTGCCATACACACTTTTCATGAAGAAAACCCGCGTATATACACACTTTTGTTGAAACCAACTAGTGTATAGACCTGTAAAAAATAAATTTTGCAAAACAGACCAGATCTATAAAACTTACCTAGATTTATTCATTTTCTTTAGTAGACTTGCACTAATTCTTCATCATTCCTTTAGTAGGTCATTCTAGAGATTCATCATCATTAGATCTAGAGATCTTGAACCATCATTATATCCATGGGTGCATCATAGATTCATATCTATCAATTAAGAATAGAGTTCATCCATGCAGATATTCCTTAGAGAAATTTATTCATCAACAACCCTTACACATCCACACCTTGCACTATGATCTTCTTCTCCTTAAATAGATTTAGCTTTTACCAATACCATGAGTCAAAACCACTCAACTTCCAATGGTATTCTTAGAAGGAATCAAATAGACAATGAAACGCTCAATAGTGTGGGCTAATACCATGGTAATTCCCCTTGGTATCATAATTTTAGAGTGCAAAAGGCATACGCGACTTGGAGCGTTCGTTTTCGCATGTATACACAACTTCTCTTCACAAAAACTATGTATATTCTAACCCTAAATGTATACGCGTGCTGCCTTCACAAAATTAGCATATACATTGCATCCATATGCGGGTTTCCTTCACAAAATTAGTGTATACATTGTGACATATTATATTTATCATGTCTCTGGCACTTACTAGAATTATTTTCTCTGTCACATCTAAAATAATCTGTAGCTACATCATTCTTACATCTTTAACACATAGGTTTCTTATCATAGGTAACTCATCAAGTAGGTTTCCATCAAGGACAAATTCATCAAGTGGGTTGCGATCAAGGACAACACATTACATCATATTTCCAACAATCTCCCCCTTTGGACTTGATGGCAACCACGATGGTGTTTGATCACCACAACAGATAGACCATTATTCAAAAACCATGATACTCTCCCCCTTTCACATCAAGTGCAAAGGATGGATCAAAACCAAAACAAGGTTTCTCTTCCCTTGTAGAGAGATGAGCTCTGTAGATCTGAAGTGCACTGAATTTACCATGCTCCCCCTGAGTTCATGTTGAATATTTAGACAGATTTTTCAATGAAGTACATGACTCTAACTCAACCAATTATGGCCATTCCTATCACCAAGGACTCATACTTACAACAATGATCCAACCAAGTGGAATTACATATTTTGACTCAACTACCCAACCAAGTGGGTTTACAAATTTGAACAAGTCCTTACATGACTGAATATAACAATTTTACAGCATAGGTCTCAACATTACCTTTTCATCAAATGAATTTTTATAAACCAGACCAATGAATCTCAATCATGAGATCAGACCACAACAAACACTTAGAATTCCAACAATGCGTCTTTTCCCACAAGACAAGTGCTCCCCCTTAGCTTGTGCATCCTGAACACTTTTCAATAGAAAATCATAAAGGCATATTTATTAATATATTAGAGAATGAAACAAAAATGTAAGAACTGGAACATCACCAGAGATACCCAACAACACCGCAACTGTTCTGAAAATACTGACCCAGAAAACTATGCTAGAAAAAACCCATACGTGGCTTTTTGTATATAAACTCGCGTATATACACGACTGTCCTTTATGAAATCCACGTGTCCAATTTAATATTATGAATTTAAGAAGATCTAATCTTCTGAGCGGTAGATACAATTCCCATCTTTTGTATGAGATATTCGAAGGCTTCCCTGGGAAGAGGTTTAGTAAATATATCAGTAACTTGTTCTTTGGAGGGTACATACTCCAATTTCACCTTTTTTTCAAGCACCTGTTCACGTAAGAAGTGATACTTGATAGGGATGTGCTTGGTCTTGGAATGCATAACAGGATTCTTTGAGATACTGATGGCACTTGTATTATCACACATAATGGATATGGGAGGTGAACATGTGATTTGAATGTCTTGTAAGGCTTGCATCATCCAAAGAAGTTGTGTGCAACATGATGCGTCAGCCACATATTCTGTTTCTTCTGTAGATAAGGCAACAGAGCTTTTCTTCTTGTTGAACCAAGATACTAATCAGGGCCCCATATAGAATGCACCACCACTAGTGCTCTTCTGATCATCAACATTTCCAGCCCAATCTACATCTGTGTAAGCATGAAGAGTGAGATCAACATTCTTTGGATACCATAGTCCAAAGTCTTAAGTTCCTTGTAGATATTTGAATATTCTTTTGACAGCCTGAAGGTGAGAATATTTTGGATTAGCTTGGAATTGTCCAACAATCCCAACTGCATGCATAATGTCTAGTCTTGTCATGGTTAGATAAAGTAGACTTCCAATCATGGATCTGTATTCTGGTTGATTCACTGCAGGAGAATCGTCGTGAGAACTAAGGTTACACCCAGTTATCATTGGTGTACTTAAAGGTTTGTAGTCTTCCATCCCATACTTCTTCAAAATTTGCTTGAGGTATTTTTCTTGAGATAAAAATATGCCATCCGTTGCTTGTTGCACTTATAAACCAAGAAAAAATGTTAGTTCCCCAAGTAAAGACATTTCAAATTATTTTTGCATAACATAAGCAAATTTCTGACTCATGGAATCTTCATTACTTCCAAAAATGATATCATCAACATATACAACCACAATCAATAGTTTATCACTTTTAGTTTTTGTGTATAAGTTGCTATCAGCAGAACCCTTTGAAAATCCTTGTTGATGAAGATATTAGTCAAGACGATAATACCATGCCATTGGAGCTTGTTTGAGACCATATAAAGTCTTTTTAAGTTTACAATTTTTTTTTTCATCATTGCCCAAAATGAATCCTTCTAGTTGCTCTATATAAACTTCTTCTAGATCACCATTGAGGAAAGCAGATTTAACATCCATTTGATAAACTTTGATTTGTTGAAAGCTTGAAAAAGAAAGAAACATTCTGATGGCTTCAAGTCTAGCTACAGGAGCAAATGTTTCTTCAAAGTCTATACCTTATTGTTGAGCATACCCTTTACAAACAAGTCTAGCCTTGTTTCTAATAACATCTCCATTTTCATTTAACTTTTTTTTGAATATCCATTTTGTTCCAATAACATTTTTATCATGAGGTCTTGGAACTAGTTCCCAAGTATGATTCTTTTCAATTTGATCAAGTTCTTCATTCATGGCTTGAATCCAAAATTCATCTTTGCTAGCTTAATTGACATTATGTGGTTCAATAGTGGATAAAAATGCTAGATAGCTAGTAGACCCTACAAGATTTCTTCTTGTTTGGACACCTGATCCCTTTTCTCCCAAAATTTGAGATTCTGGATCATTCTTTTGAACATACCTGGATGGAGCCTTTTTAGATAGATCTTCTTATGTTGCTTCATTTGTTTCACCTTCTATATTATCTCTATTATATGTAGGAAGATATGCATCATCATCATCTTCATTTGTTGTTTGAATTTCCCTTTTTGGAGCTGAGAGGGATTCATCAATTACAACGTCAATGCATTCAACAATCTTCTGAAGTATTTTATTGTAACATTTATATGCTCTACTTCTAGAAGAGTAGCCAAGAAATATTCCTTCATCTGCTCTAGGTTCAAACTTGCCAAGCTTTTCATCATTGTTCTTGATAAAAAAATTTATTCCAAAAACTTTAAAATGCTTTATAGTGGGAAGATTACCATACCAGAGCTCATATGGAGTTTTATCACTATTTACACAAACATGTGCTTTGTTAAGAATATTTACCGCAATATGTGCTTCTTCTCCCCAAAATGTGTCAGGTGTTCTTGAATCATCAAGCATAGCCTGAGCCATGTGTTGAACCGTTCTATTCATTCTTTCTGCTACTCCATTTTGTTGTGGGGTACTAGCTACAAAAAATTGTCCTTTTATGCCATGTTGTTCACAAAAATCAAAGAATTCATTTGATATATATTGACCTCCACGATAAGATCTAAGACACTTGATTTTTAGATCTAATTCATTTTCAACCAATGCTTTGAAGATCTAAAATTTTTCGAATGCTTCATCTTTGTGCTTTAGCAACCCAATCCAACACATTCTACAGAAATCATCAATAAACAGAATATAGTATTGTTCTCCACGGGGTGACCTTTTTCTCACAGGTCCACATATATCAGTATGAATGAGTTCAAGAGGCTTACTTGCCGATCCTTCCTTGGAATTAAATTTCACTCTGGTTTGCTTACCAAATTGGCAAGATTTGCATATGGTACTTTCAGGCAAAGAAATATTGGGAAGATCATGAACAACTTTGAGTCTACTATATTTTTTGATTTGAGAGAAGCTCAAATGCCCCAATATTCTATGCCATAACCAATTTTATGAAGATTTACCCAAGTAGCATTGTTCTTTGTAGATTTTCAATACATAAAAATTGCTCGGTGTTCTATTTCCTTTTATGATTGTTTTTCTTGTATCCAGATCACATACCACACATTATTTTGAGCTAAAGACAACTTCAGTTCCTTGATCGCACATTTGACTTACACTTAACAAGTTATGCTTTAATCCATCCACATACATATCATTGTTAGCTTTCACCTTTTCTTTTAGAAAAACATAACCTTTTCCCTTAATGACAGCAGGAGTATCATTTCCAAAAGTAAAATTATTTTCTCTTTCTAGAGCATTGTATGCAAGAAGTTTATTTCTGTCATCTATCATGTGCTTTGAGCATCCACTATCAATGTAACATTTATTTTCTTATCCTTTTGCAAATAAATTTATGCCACAGTTCTCAACCTGTAATTCCTTCTTTCTCCATACTTTGGAAGTTGATGGTATATGCTCTTTTGGCTAAATTTTGCTCCTGCATTCATATTCTTTATGACCAAAGTTATTGCAATAAGAACATTCAATTTCATTTTGAAGAGGAGAAAATTTGTTATATGTATTCTTCTTTATTCCAGTATCAATTCTTTTCCTTCTTGCTTCTCTAGTCATGATGGTTTTGTATGCAACACATTGAATGGCTTTATGACCAAAATTATGACATGAGAAACATTGTCCATTAAAGAATAAATTTTTGCGATCATTGAACCTTCTATTTGTGTTTACCTGTTGGTTTGTATTTCTCTGAAAGGTATTCCTGTTAGTGTTCTTTGTATTGAGGTGGTAATTCTTTACCTATAAAGTTTCTTTGTTTCCTTGCTGAGTGGCAAAATGTTGTAGGCTGGCTGTAGCTGCTTTTAGATAGTTTGGTGCTGAAGACTGAGAAGATTCTCTGACATATCCAATACCTGTCTTTATAAGAGGAGTTGTACCTTGATAATTTCATCTAAGGTTTCAGATCCTTTAGCAAATCTAAGATTTAAATTATTTACTTTCTCAATTTCCTTTCTTAGACTTACTACTTCACATTATAATTTCTCATTGTGTTTCTCTTTTTATTCAAGATGATTTTTAGAGTTTCTATGGATATTTTTTTTTCTTCCAAACATATTTTGAGTTGATTGATTTCTTCAAGAAAATCATTGTCTTCTAGAACATCCATAAAAGTATCCTTTTCTTCTCTAGAATATTTTTCAAATGCCATGAGAAGTCTAAGATCTTGATCAAATTCTTCCTCACTATCTGATAACCCATCACTATCTTCATGAGTATAATAACTTTTTCTAGTGCTAAATCGATTTTTATTTATTCTTGCTACTTCTTTTCCTTTTTAATGTGTTTCTTTATGAGGACACTTAGCAGCATAATGACCAACTCTTCCACAAGAAAAACATTTGAAAGGAAGCTTACCTTTGAACCTTCCAGTGCCAAGTTGGAGCTTCTTTACAAGATTTACCTCATCTTCTTCTGAAATATACCTTGATCCTTCTGTTTCTTGTACTTCTTTTCCTTTTGTAGAGGCTCTAAAGATGGTTTCTTTGGCTTCGGAAGACCCTCCTCTTCTCATTTCACATGCAGTTAGAATCCCATGAAGTTGGACAATAGTAAGACTTTGAAGATCCTTTTTCTCCTCAATAGCAGACACTTTTGACTCAAATTTTGAAGTTAGAGATCTTAAAACTTTTTCAACTAGAGTAGTGTCAGTTATGGTTTCACCCAAGTTTCTCATACGATTTACAATATCATCTAGACGTAAAACGAAAGTGGCAATGCTCTCCTCATTATGCATCCTTAGATTTTCATATTGAATTCTGAGAGTTTGGAGTTTAACACTTTTTACCTTTGTATCACCTTCATAGCTTAGAATGATTTTTTCCCATATTTCCTTTGTTGTGTTCAACTACATGACCTTGACAAATTTTAATTCAGTCAAACTCCCTAATAGTGCATTGACCACCTTTGCATTTGTTTCATAGTTCTTTCTTGTCGTTGCATCTGTTGGAACTGAGGCTGGATATTGATAACCTCCTTCAACAAAAAGCCCATACATCTGCTCCAAGAGACTGAAGATAGGATCTTGTCTGTGTTTTCCAGAAGATTAAATTGTTTCTGTTGAAAAGTGGAGGCCTGATAGATGATGTCCCATCTTTATTGCTCATCTTGGCTAATCTTCCTTCTAGCGGTTAAACTTCTTTAGAAGGACCTGCTCTGATACCAATTGTTGGGAAAAATACTGAGGGGGGGGGGGGGGGGGTTGAATCAATATTTAGAGCTTATAACTTGACTTTAAATTTTCTTTTGCAAAATTTCATACGCATATTTTATGAACTGAACTCATGTATACATGCAGATATGCTAAAAGAAACTCGCGTATACTGATATAAATTTCTAGTTTATAAAGTATCTCAGAAACAGCTTAAAAAATAGATTTACCAGTTATGCATCAGGTTAGATAAATAGGAAATATGTGCAGTAACAACACTATAAAACATCACACAAGTGGAACACACATGAACACCAGTATTTAAGGTGGAAACCCAATTCGGGAGAAAACCACCACTGTTGTCATCTCTGTCTTCAATATTTATTATATGGAAAATTGTTTACAACATTGTACTGATGCAAAATCATATCAGTACGCAGGCTTCTACCTGCAGAAGGCTACAACCTTCACTCGTTTACCAGCTGGTACTGGAAGGGAGCTCCAACCCCCTAATCTCATTTACCAGCCACTCCTGGAAGGGAGCTTCAACCCCTTGAACATAACACCAACTTTTACTGGCATGAAGCTTCTACTTCCATACTGAAGGCTTCAACCCTCAGACTCACTGCAGACCACGTTTCATCAATTTTCGTACTGGATCAAACAGCTTCAACACAACCCTTTATCAACAATCATAAACTTTTCCCAACACTTCAATTAGAACAGTGAAAACACTGTGACCAGAACTTCAAAAATAACCCAGACTTCATAAAATATATGTAGATAAAACTCAACCCTGAATAGTCATTAATTCAAATAGCATATGCTAATTTTCTTTACTGAAGCCGTGTACATACGTTCTTTCCTGCACATCAACTCCTATATACTTCTGTGTATTTTATTCTTCAGAAAACCCTAACTACCACACGCGCTTTTCATGAAGAGAACCCGCGTATATATGCACTTTTGTTGAAACCAAATAGCATATAGACCTGTAAGAAATAAATTTTTCAGAACAGACCAGATCTATAAAACTTACCTAGATTTATTCATTTTCTTCAGCAGACTTGCACCAGCTCTTCATCATTCCTTCAGTAGGTCATTCTAGAGATTCATCATCATTAGATCTAGATATCTTGAACCATCATTATATCCGTGGGTGCATCATAGATTCAAATCTATCAATTAAGAATAGAGTTCATCCATGCAGATATTCCTTAGATAAATTTATTCATCAACAACCCTTACACATGCACACCTTGCACTATGATCTTCTTCTCCTTAAATAGATTTAGCTTTTACCAATACCATGAGTCAAAACCACTCAAATTCCGATGGTATTCTTAGATGGAATCAAATAGACAATGCAATGCTCAATACTATGGGATAATACCATGGTAATGCCCCATGGTATCATAATTTTGGAGCACAAAAGGCATACACGACTTGGAGCATTCGTTTCTGCGTGTATACACAACTTCTCTTCACAAAAACTACGTATATTCTAACCCTGGATGTATACGTGCGTTTCCTTCACAAAATTAGCGTATACATTGCATCCATATGTGGGTTTCCTTCACAAAAGTAGCATATACATTGTGACATATTATATTTATCATGTCTCTGGCACTTACTGGAATTCTTTTCTCTGTCACATCTGAACTAATCTGTAGCTACATCATTCTACATCTTTAACACATAGGTTGCTTATCATGGGCAACTCATCAAGTAGGTTTCCATCAAGGACAACTTCATAAAGTAGGTTACCATCAAGGACAACACATTACATCATATTGCCAACATAGCTTTGAAAATATATACATAAAAACCAATTAAAATAAAACTAATCTAATCTTATTATCCCATATACTTACAAGTAAATATAAACAATTATACAATTTGTTTTGTATGAATGAATCTGCTTGAATAATATTAACAACAGAGGATGAGGATATCACCCAAATGTATAACTTAAAGAAACTACTACATATTTTCAATTAGTGAAAGCCCTTACTAGAATATGGGTCCAATCAGCCACTTAAATAGATTTTTGGGCTCTGCTTTAAAGAGCTTATGAAAAACTAGTTATATTTTTTAATGTTTATTTGCATATAATGAAATTAATCTAAATGAAATAAAATAAATCTATCTCAATAATGAGAAAAATATCAATAAAATATCTCTTTGAATATTAGAAATGAATGTCGATCACTCATATTAAGCAAATAAAAAATTTGTGTTAATAAAATAACTCAACACTACATATACTTGACCATTTCAAAAGAAAGGAAAAAAGCACATTCCAACATTCAGCAGGTATCAATATAAAGAAAAATGATAGAGGAAAATTCCATAATTTTTTTTTAAATAATTAAAATATCATACAATACTCAAATCATATCATTCAATAAACATTAATACTTGATTAGCCTTCAAAAGCTGACTATAAAATACTGATTATAAAACCAGTCTTAAAGTGAAACAATTTCCAAATCTCTTGGGACTATGATATGAGAAGAAATATACCACAATAGTATAAGTTCCCTGTGCTTTGGTTTAGCCTCCATCAACTCTTTTACAAACCATGTATTTATAATCGAAGGGTTCAATTTAAAAATAAAATAAAAGTTTGTTTCTTGATAGCTTCAGGAAAAATTATTTTCTGATTTCTTGGGATTTAAATATTCCTTTCTTTCCCATATGTAAGCTCAATCCATGAATCTTGAAGCTCCATGTGGTAAAAATATTCTACAAATTCTGTAAAAAATATTCTCAAAATTAATCATTAAAAATATATTATAACTTAAAGGAAAAATCCCAATCCAAAACCATCAAAATTAAAAGAAAAAATTGAATCATGTATAACAACCAATCCCAAAATATAAGCCAAACCATTTTGTGCTGTTGCATTTTTGATAGATAAATAATGAATCGATGAGATATGAGCAACAAAAAGTTTCAACATCTAGTTTTATTCTAAGAAAATAACCCAAAAATTTAGATTTAATTAAAGCAATGTAGCTCCTTTTTCTATTGAAGTTTTGGGAAGTTTAGAATGTAGATTTGTTGAAATAAATGATTCCACATTGTTTTCCTTGAATTATTTTTTATAACGAGCGATTCTGTGCCTAATTTTGTGTCCTGTAGCTCGATATTCTACCTCCGGATGTTGAAGCCTTGTAGTAGTTCACACACAAATTGTATAATCATTTGTGTGTTTTTGTCGAATCGTCAACAAAAATCCCACATGCATGAAAAAAATTAGAATTTTGGTCTTAATATTATTTAGTGGTTGTAATGTTATTTGAATGAAATGGTATGTGTGGTGGTATGTGGGAAGGCTTATGATATGTATGATTTTTTTCACAAAGAAAAAATTCGTAATTTTATTTATGAGAAAACAAAATTACATGTTGTATGAGCTGGTATATGTCCAAAGACATTCAAATGCCGCAAATAAAAAGCAAAGGAGATACAATTAAGATTTTCTCCCCTTCTTCTTTTCAAACTTACGCCAAGCACCAAGTGTTGGCTCGGTCTCGATAAGGACAAGCTGATTTCCTTCTGTTGGTGCTCCATTTTCCTTATCAGAGTCAGATGTGTCTTATGTATGTGTTCTTTTGTATCCCCCACTGTCTAGTGTTCCAGGTACCATATCCTGCTGAGTCTTTGTGGTGGTGTCGAGCTGCTCTTGCATTTCCTGTTCTTGTGTGCCCAAGGAAGTATCTGTTTGTTGATTCTCATGTGGTGTTGGTTCCACCTCTTCTTCCTGTAGTTCTGGCTCTTCAGATGGAAATTGCCAACTTTTTTCCGCTTTGCCTGTTTTCTTCTTTTTCCTGTTATCCCTTTTTGCTGCCGGGCATGAGTTTTGTAGGTGGCCTGTGCACCTGCATATCCAGCATCTGAAGGCGGTATTCTCATAGTCTAAATGCTGTGTCCATCTCTGTTGTTTGTTGTTCAGCATAATGGACTCTGGGAGTCCCTTGCTCAAATTAACCTCCACACAGATTCGTGCGAAGGTGAATATGCACTCTTCCAGGCGTTGAGTGTCTGTTTTAATGTATCTGCCAAGGGTGTTTCCAATGCAACCAAGAACATTTTCATTCCAAAAATGTAGCGGGAGATTGTAGAGCCTTACCCAGACCAGCATTTTGGTCACCTCCATGGTGTTGGCATCAAAATTTGGAAACCATGGTGTAATGAAGAGTCCCGTGGAGCCCCAAAACCATGGTCGCTGGCTGATAATGGCATCTCTGACCTCAGTGGATGTAAATTTGACAATGAAGAACCCCTTAGAGAATAGGTGTATTTCACATTCCATGGTCCAATTTGTAAAAATCCAATGGAACAGCTCTATTGGTTTGGGCCAGAAGCAGTTGAATCTGCCTATAATTTCTTGGGATTCGTAGGCAGTTCTATGCATATCAATATCTAGATTGTCTATGTTTATTTCAGGCATGCTGTCCTACAGTTATACAATATATGGCTTGGGGGAAATTTCAGCAGGGGCGACAGGAACTGTGGGAATGTTTCTGTCCCCCTGTAATACATTCCTATATGAACCTTTTGTGGGTACTGTTTTGGATGCACCTGCACCCATGGAGGATCCATGTGCCCTGTTTTGGCCCATCATTCCACCCCTCAGTCTGAGGTTGAGGCAGATGGAAGACCCAATGACAATGGAGTAGTCATTAACCGAGCAATGGTCAGCTAGAGCTTTCCCCCCAAAAATCAGAGACTGTGAATGAACTGGGTAGCCCGCCATAGAATGGATTGCTTCCTTCAGGTGTAGTATAGAATCTACTGTTCAAATCCAAAGAATAAAGCAGTTACCTACAGGAGGCTTAATGAACACTTGATATGGAGTCGAGCCTACCTGAGAATCAATGTTGCAGACATGCTGGCTGCGTTTTTTGTCTATTGGCACATCATCGTGGGCCTGTTCCGGGCTCAGAAGTTCCGAGTGCAGCGACAGAGACCGCATAAGGTCTGTATTCCTTGTATCAGCAGCTTTGGAGAAGTAAGTAGGCCCTTGCAGCCTCTGTTTTATATGCTGCTGTGGAGGCCGCAATGCAGTTAATCCCCAAGAGCGCTGGTCCGAAGCCCAATAACTGCCCATCATCGAGGTCCAGGGCGTGGATGTGAAGGTTGGTATGTAAAGGGAAAAGTCAAGCAGTATCCTCTCCCAATAAACGAGAAAAACTGAAATCCCAGCATGAGTAATCGACAGAAAAAGCAGAGTATTGTGCTCACTGGCACCATTAGAGGTGCAGCAGAGCACAAAACCTGACGATGGTTCAACGCCAAAGCCACCAAAGAATCAATGGCACTCGCAGGGACTTATTCCATACCTCGCTATAGTTTTTGATAGACTGGTCAGGCACCAGTGCCCCTTTCTGTTGGTTCTGCAGGGAGTCCATGAACCTGTCATAGCAGAAATATAGAGTCCCATAGGCGCGAATGGATTCTCAGCCCAAACCAAGTCACAAGGAACAACACTGGTAACGCAAAGTCTCATTCCATGGAGGCTCTGCCTGAGCATCGATCTCCAGCTCGCGGCGGCGATGGAGGACTGTAACCCTAGAACGAAAAAAATCTCTCCCGCGCACACCATTCTCCTCGGCCACTACTTCACTCTCCAATTGCTCATTATGATATGTATGATGAATGGGTATGGTATCAAAATTATAATTATTATTATTTTTATTAAAAAAAAAATCAACCGAAGTGTCAGGGAATATGTTATATATGGAATTCCAAACCCCTAAATTAATTAAAATACAATAAAATGTTATATATGAAATTAAATCATTTTCCTTGACCCCCCGCACCCCCAATCCCTAAATTAATTAAAATAAAATAAAATGACATAAAAAACATGTAGTCGGGATGTCGGGGATAAAAATTAAATTAATTAAATAATAAAATAAATATATAAAATAAATAAAAATGAATAAAAAATAGTTAAAAAATACAAAATTTCAAACATCTGTATTTTTTTTTTTAATCCGAGAGTCGAAAATCGACAAATTTTATATATTTGAAAACATCTTGATGATGGAAATCTTAGGAACGATAAAATAAGAAAACCAAAAATCACTAAAAATAAGAATTCAAATGCAAAGCAAGGTGATATTTCAAAATTTTATATGAGGGACCTTTTAGTTTTCTCAAAAATAAAAGGGGGTGGTTGGGGAAAAACCACTACCCTAAGGAGGTGGTTATAAAAATTATTATTTTGTCAATCATTATAATTTTTTTTTGATATCATCATTGTTTTCCTCTTGTCAAGATCTTTCTAACAATATAATTTTCATCCAAATAAGTTGTGGATATAAATTTATGGCCCTTAGAAGTTTCACTATCATATGGCACGTGACTGACACATGACTAACACATTGCAGATTAGAAGTTTCACTATCAGATGCCACATGACTGACACATGAATAATGCATTGAAGTTTATCCATGTGTCACCAACACATTATGCCATGTTGTAACATACCCCGATAACCTCGTAGGAAAATGCATGGAGTTAGGAATTTTTTTCAACATTTACGAATGTGTAACCTTATAAATTACTTTCTATATTTCCACATTAACCATTTGAATACCCATCATCATCAACTTAGAGAAATGTTTAGTAAAAATCATAGTGAGTTACACAAACATTAATTGTCATTGTTGTAGCATATTAACTTAAATTTCTTGCTATAAATATGCATTGATCCCATGATCATTTTAACTCAATTAGTAAATCACCTAATTGATAATATAAACATCACATCATGAAAGAAATTAACATCATGAAAATGACACAATGAACAATCACATCATTAGACACCAATATGCCCTGGAAACCCTGTAGGGTGAAAACAAGAAAATGTTTATTTTATTATTAAACGCTCGTGGGGGTTGTCTCCCCTCACTCAATGGTTATAAGGGAGTCCATCCCTTGACCATTGTTATAAAAATCACATAATCCTAAAATAATCTTAAATGAAACATAACTAGCTATAAGCTATTACAATCATCATGATACCATTTACCCACGGATCCTTAGTCTCAGTCTTTGTAGTCGGGCTATTTCCTTCAGTGGGTCATCTTGCAGTTAGAGCTACTAAACCTGCATGGACTAACAAACCTTTATCTTCCAAAATGTTAAACTTGAAAAATCCTTTTCTCAAGTCACCCTCTTTTCCTATCATTGTTGTCATTAGCACACTTGATATCATAATTAGATACATTATTAATAATCCAATAATCAAACTTTATTTGTGACACATCAACACTATTTGTCTACATGTATAAAACATAACCACATTGACATGAAATTCCTTCTTTAACAACATTTCACATGTATTAGTAACAAATAAATCACTATCAAACGTCATCTTTCCAACAAACGCTAACAAATTCTTGCACGCACTTTCATATTATTTTCAAAGGAAAGCTAACATACTATATAATAATATTGTGCATGAAAATGCATAACAAGCTTTCAAGATAACTATCCCAACAAGCAATTTCTTTTTTTGCTTATGCTTATGTTTTCTTTTCCAAAGGGATTAACGCAATAGTTGCTATACTTATGCATGTGAATGCATGTTCTTTTCCAAAAACATATTTTTCACCCAAGAGCTATTCATAATGGTTATTATGTATAACCATGATAGCTTGATTTCAAACAAAGTTAAAATACTAGTTATAATTTTGTGCATGCAATAACATAGCTTGTTCTTCTTGCATGTAAAACATATATTTCTTTCCAAAAGAAACTAAATAAATATTTCATGGAAAAATAAACACATTTCTTTTCCAAGGGGTTAAACGTATACCACTTATTTTTTCATGCATGTAAAGGGACATTTCCATCTCATCCAAAAGATATAACCCAATAACTATGCATAATATTCTCAAAATAAAGCTAATACCATTGCTAATCCCTTCAGGTTTGCAAAATACATGTTATTTTTCCCAAAAGAAGAGTAACACAATAAATATTATATGATTGCATCTTCCTTTTCTTTAGAAATCTAATACCAAAAACTATACTTTTCTCATGCATGAAAGCATATATGTTTGTATAAATAATATTATATAATAAAGCGTGTGATTACTAGTTTTCCTCTCCAAGATATTCCAATAATGCGTACAAGAATATATTTTTCTCTTCAATTCTTTTTGAAGAGTTCTAACATAATAATTGCTTCATTGCATATATATATATATATATATATATATATATATATATTTTCCAAGGGTTTTTACACCCTAATTATTCTTTTTCCAAAAGACAGCTAACTCACTAGCTATTATGCATAAAATACAAAATATTTTCTTATCATTTCACACATCATAGAGATTTGTAATATTTCTTCAAGAAATAACATGAATAACAAATCCTTCTCAAATAACACAACCAATTGATTTTTACGCAAGGGTTTTATGTGAGCTACCCCTCACATAAGTTATTTATATCTTTTTACATGACTCAAGCTCCTCATGCATTTATAATCACATAATAATTTCTAGTAGATCAAATATACTAGATATTATTCATGTGCACCTAAGAACATACTCTCTTCAAGAGTCCAATATTTCTCTTTAA
Organism: Pinus albicaulis; assembly: GCA_034641835.2. Taxonomy (NCBI): domain Eukaryota; kingdom Viridiplantae; phylum Streptophyta; class Pinopsida; order Pinales; family Pinaceae; genus Pinus; species Pinus albicaulis. Next base: position 124,776 of record JAXQQM020078342.1, read on the forward strand.
AATTTTTAATGCATATGCTTCATGATAACATACTTGGTAATTATATAAATTAATTCCTTGCAGATAATCATCAACATAATTATTATGTCTATATGTAAATAAACAATTGTTCTTATCTCATTGAAAAATGAAATGGAAGCACTATTTTTTACTCTGTTTTTTTTGTTTTAGTCATCCACTTTGGAAGCGTATTACGAAATATGGAAACGAATTTCAGAAAACCAAAATAGGTTTTTGTTTTGAAGAGGCTTATTAAAATTAAAATCTCTCATTTTTTTCACAGGTGTCACGATTTTGATGATTGAAATGAATCTTTGCAGCCCATTTTTCTAAATTTAAATATTAAATAATTTCCTGTTTTTGTCATTAAATTTGGACACGGTTTCCAACCAAATAGAAATTATTTTGGAAAACCCAAAGAGGTTTTTTCTTGTAATAGGTTAATTCAAAATAATCTCTCTCAGTTTTTATATAGGTGTTACGGTTTGGAAGATTCGAACAAAACTTTGGAGCTCATTTTTCCAGAGTTAAATAATAAATAATTCCCTGTTTTAGACATCAATTTAGGACATGGTTTTGGAGACATGGGAAACAAATTTTTAAAATCTAAAGATGCTTTTGGTCATAGAATCCTCTTTTACAAGAACCTAATTCACTTTTTACATATCTATCCAGGTTTTGGATATATAAAGGTTTATTTGGACCCTATTTTCCAATAACTAATGCAATTCACAAAATTATTCAACCATGAAAAGCTTTTATGAATTCACAACACATGAAATCTTTTCATAATTCAATGAATAAAACAAGTATTCATCTATGCAAAAAATTATATAGAGGTTTTCTCAAGAATCAATCTTGATTTTTTATCATATAAATTTTCTTGGAAAATAAATTTAGTTATTATATCATCATACCCCATATGCAAACAAAAGAATTTTCAAAGAACATAGTTACTTATCTTTTGATGCATGCTTGGAATTCCTTTTTCCTTTTCCTTGGCTCCATTCTCCATGCATTCTCTCATTCCCTCCTATATTTTTCTCATAGGATTACAGTAAATAGAATTTAAAAATGGAATAGCTTTTCTAAATCATAAAAGCATTCCATAAAGCATCCATAAATCTAATTTTTCCTAAATCACAAAAGCACTCCATAAATCTCTCATGTTTTTATTTTAAAGGTAGATTTTCTCTTTCCTTATGAGAAAAATATCACGTATCCATAGTTTTTCCAAAACTATTACTCATTATTTATAAAACTCATAAAAGATACCAACTTGGAAATATAATTCATTTTTATAGAAGAATATAAATTCTTCTAAATAAAATAATTGAGAAATAATTATTTCAATATTCTTATTATTAGGAATTGCAAAAATATTTTTCATGTAATATCAATATAATAATTAATAATATTGAATTATTTAACAACCCTCATTTTATGAAAGTTTTTACGGGGGCTTACGTCAGGGATATTACATACTCCCCCTTTAAAGATAACATCATCTTTGATGTTCTTCTCTTGTTGGAACATTAACCTTTACTTTTCATTACCCATTATTTAGGCAATGTAAAAGAATACTTCAATCATAATACTTCCACCAAAACTCAAGGAGCACTAGCCCTTTAATAATCAAAATGATAAGAAAAACTCTATCAAATGCATGTTGTATTTTATTTAGAAGTTACACTAGTCTTTCTCTCCCACTAATGTTGTTTGCAAATTATTGTCTTTCTCTCCCACAGTAATTTCAATCAAATTCAAACTCATGGCATTTATCTCCAGCCATTTTCCTCTAGTTTGTCAGGAATTTAGAGTTCAATAATAAAGGTAAAAACGCGAAGTTGGGAAACACTTTTTGGCATGAGATAGAATTCGGGAGGATTTTTTAATTTCTCGACCGAGAAAAAAAGTCAACTAAATTTCTCGGCCGAGAGTTTTCAAAACTCTCGTCCGAGAGATTTTAAATATTTCAAATTTTCTTGGACGAGAGTTTTGAAAACTCTCGGCCGAGAGTTGTGCCACAAAATTCTCGGCCGCAAACTCTCGGCCGAGAGTTTAGAAAAACTTTCGGCCGAGAGTTTTCCCGTGCATAAATTGGTTTAAAACTCTCGGCCGAGAGTTTTAAAAATTTCTTGGCCGAGAGTTTCTGGTCAACAAAAAACTCAGAAAACTCTGCAGTTTTGAGAAACCTGCAACTTTGGAGGGACAGAACACCTACAAAAACAAAATGTTATATGTCGGACCAAGTACCATTAGATTCGTTTCTAAATCTAGTTTTTGATGATGTGAGATTTATGGAGTTTCATTAAAAAATTCAATTTTTTATTAATTTTTTACTAAACTATGTCACTATGGAATTTCATTGTTCGAAAAATTGCACTGAATGAAAATTCAATAACTTTCAAACGAGGATACCAAAAAATTTTAAAAAATCATAGTGCACTTCCTCTCCATGTCTACTTCAAAAGGGTACTCTCATTTTTCTTATTGACGATCACATTGAAAAGAAAATCAAAGGATAATAAAATGTACTGAAACATCACTGTTTTTTTGTCTTCGTCCATTTCAAAAAATAATAAAAAATAGTGATTTGATCCGAAAATTACCAAAAAATAGTCTGTGCACTAGTGCAATATATGCAGATTACGATGCTATGGTTTTTTTCCAAAAATGAATAACCTTCCCTAAAAAAAGTAAAGGATAATAAAGTGACTATTTATGTTTGCCTGAAAATTTCAAGTATATGCAGTTAGTAAACAACAAATTTACCCCTCTATATGTCAATATTTTTTTTTTTTTTAAATATCAGTATGGAGGTAAGACAATTCTCTACAATTCTTGCTTTTATGTCAAAGCATAATTTGCGATAAAAATATGAGTTTAGTGGAGTTGAAGTTGAAAAACATAGAAAATTACAATTTTCAACGTCAAAAAAGGGCAAAAAGTGTTTCCCAACTTCACATTTTCACCCTAATCATTATTTTATCTAACAGGAGTTATTTCAGTTGCCTATATATTTCAATTTATTTCCTCACATTATGTTAATATTTTCCTCTTTATTATTTTCTCCTAGGGATTTTTAGGAGACTTTTAGGGAAGGTCCAAGTTGAACTTAACCACCAATAGCTTTTCATAAGCTGGCAAGAAGTCTTCTAAAACTATAGATTTATTTCCTGAATACCCCAACTAATGTATTCATTAACTCAATAATAAAATAAAATATTACATCATCACATTAGCCTCATTATGACATCCATAGCCATTGAATCCAATGATAATCCAATGTCTAAAAATCCATTGTAATCTACATAATTATCCATTTTCATATTATCATTAAGGCAAAGGAACATTTATGTACACCATGTATCTATACTTGACCCACAACATGGGTCCCACAATATGTCAAAGTACATTGACAACAATTCATCACATGTAATATATGTGGTATATATTCCAAATTTCCACATAATAACAATCACACAACTTAGAAAAAATACATTAACATATCTTGCATACCATATCATTACACTTTATTTAAGGTCTCACCCTACCAACCATTAATATGATAAAGAAATAACAGTCCCATTGAACACTAGGACACAAAATGTGATTTTTTTCTTTCTTTACCATTAGCTTGCAGCCATGTAAGCGACAACCATTGAGGAATTTTTGGAAAATAATTTGCAATCATGAAATATACAACCACTGTAGGCTTTTATCAAATAGTGTGCAACCATGCAATCTACAACCAATTCGACTTTCCAACAAACAATTTTCAAGCATGCAATCTACATCCATTGAAGAAATTTTAATAACAATTTGCAAACATGCAATCTATGGTCAATGAGACATTCTACCAAATAGTTGACAAGCACACAATCTACCACCATTGAGGGATTAGTTAGCAGACATGAAATAAATTTCCATAAATATGTTTAAACTATCATAGAGATAGTAAAACTAGAATTTATAGAATAGTACATATTAATATAATCAATGGTAAAATTTCTGCCAACAACACAACTAACAATCCCTACAGGAGTGTCTAATTAGAAAAGTCGACCAAATTATGGATCCAAGTCTGAACATAACTTTTTATTGGAATCAACATGGGGGTTACATGATTTAAAGGTATCAATACCCCTTGATGTTAGATGAATCACATCCAAAACTCCCATAGATGCAATTATTTAAAACAACAAAACTTTTACCACTTTTTTTCGAACATATGGAATGCAAACTTTCCTCTACAACTCTAAATGAAGAAAGAGAACCCACAATTATACTACATTGAGTTATTCATTGACTTTAAGTTCACTATGTGAGTTCTACTTCACTCATTGCTTATTTTTAACAACTAAAGATGTTCATTCAATTTTTATTTTTTTTAACATTCCATTGTCCTCTTCAAGGTCAACCCCAACTTCTAAATTATTTAGTTATCACACCAACTATACATGCATTCATTATTTATAAGAAATGCATGGTAACTTTAGTCATGTTTTTTCCCTTTTTTTTCTTATGCACCATAGTCATTGTTCTAATATTATGCATGCAAAGGTTGGTAATTAATCCACACTATAACAAGTGAGTGCTCAGGATGGTTCATAGGTACAATAGATATTTTATTGTCCTTTATCCACATCAATGTTCAAATGTAATGAGCATAAATTTTAAAGAAACATTATAACTTTCTACTCTTTCATGCGGTCATTAATCATGCATCATGCATCTCATGTTAATTGTAGTATACTACAAGTTTAATTAAAATCATACCTGAGATGATGCCCACTAGCATCATACCTCTACTTCTTATTTTCATAATGATTCCCAAAAGGCGCCAATGTTGCAAACTTTTTCTTTGATACCATTTGTAACATACCCCGATAACCTCACAAGAAAATGCATGGAATTAGGAAATTTTTTCAACATTTACGAATGTCTAACTTTATAAATTACTTTCTATATTTCTGCATTAACCATTTTAATACCCATCATCATCACTTAGAGAAATATTTAGTAAAAAACATAGTCAGTTACACAACCATTAATTGTCTTTTTTGTAGCATATTAACTTAAATTTCCTGCTATAACTATGCATCGATCCCATGATCATTTTAACTCAATTAGTAAATCACCTAATTGATAATATAAACATCACATCACGAAAGAAATTAACATCATGAAAATAACACAATGAACAATCACATCATTAGACACCAATATACCCTGGAAACCATGTAGGGTGAAAACCAGCAAACGTTTAATTTATTATTAAACGCTCATGAGGGTTGTCACCCCTCACTCAATGGTTATAAGGGAGTCCATTCCTTGACCATTGTCATAAAAAATACATAGAAAAATAATCTTAAATGAAACATAACTAGCTATAAGCTATTACAATCATCATGATAACATTTACCCACAGATCCTCAGTCTCAGTCTTTGTAGTCGGGCTATTTCCTTCAGTGAATCATCCTGCAGTTGGAATTACTAAACTTGCATGGACTAACAAATATTTATCTTCCACAATGTTAAACTTGAAAAAACATTTTCTCAAGTCACCCTCTTTCCCTGTCATTGCTGTCGTTAGCACACTTGATATCATGATTAGATAGATTATTACTAATCTAATAATCAATCTTTATTTGTGACACTTCAACATTATTTGTTTGCATGTATAAAACATAACCACATTGACCTGACATTTCTTTTTTAAGATCATTTCACATGCATTAGTAATAAATAAATCACTATCAATCGTCATCTTTTCAACAAACGCTAACAAATTCTTGCATGCACTTCCATATTATTTACAAAGAAAAGCTAACATACTATATAATAATATTGTGCATGCAAATGCATAACGAACTTTCAAGATAACTATCTCAACAAGAATTTATTTTTTTTGCCTACCCTTATGTTCCCTTTTCCAAAGGGATTTACAAAATGAATGCTATACTTATGCATGTGAATGCATGTTCTTTTCCAAAAACATCTTTTTCCACCCAAGATCTATTCATAGTGGTTATTATGTATAACCATGCCAACTTGATTTCAAACAAAGTTAAAATACTAGTTATAATTTTGTGCATGCAATAACATAGCTTGTTCTTCTTGCATATAAACATATATTTATTTCCAAAAGAAGCTAAATAAATATTTCATTGAAAATAAACATATTTCTTTTCCAATGGGCCAAACGCATACCACTTATTCTTTCATGCATGCAAAGGGACATTTCCATCTCATCCAAAAGATATAACCTAATAACTATGCATAATATTCTCAAAATAAAGCTAATACCATAGCTAATCCCTTTAGGTTTGCAAAATACATATTAGTTTTCCCAAAAGAAGGCTAACACAATAAATATTATGTGATTGGATCTTCCTTTTCTCTAGAAATCTAATACCAAAAACTATACTTTTCTCATACATTCAATCATATATGTTTGTCTAAATAGTATTATATAATAAAGCATGTGATTACTAGTTTTCCTCTCCAAGAATATATTCCATTAACGAGTACAATGATATATTTTTCTCTTCAATATAGCTAACTCACTAGCTATTATGCATGAAATACAAAATATTTTCTTATCATTTCACACATGAGAGAGATTTGTAATATTTCTTCAAGAAATAACATGAATAACAAATCCTTCTCAAATAACGCAACCATTTGCCTTTTACGCAAGGGTTTTTTTTTATCTACCCCTCACATAAGTTATCTATATCTTTTTACATGACTCAAGCTCTTCATGCGTGTAAAATCACATAATAATTTCTAGTAGATCAAATATACTAGATATTATTCATGTGCACCTAAGCACATACTCTCTTCAAGAGTCCAATATTTCCCTTTAAAATTTTTAATGCATATGCATCATGAGAACATACTTGGTAGTTATATAAATCAATTCCTTGTAGACAATCATCAACATAATTATTATGTCTATATGTACATAAACAATTATTCTTATCTCATTGAAAAATGAAATGGAAGCACTCTGTTTTACTTTGTTTTTCCTATTTTAGTCATCCACTTTGGACGCCTATTATGAATATATGGAAACGAATTTCAGAAAACCAAAAGAGGTTATTTTTTGGAAGATGCTTATTAAAAATAATTTTTTTCACAGGTGTCATGGTTTTGATGATTCTAATGAATCTTTGTAGCCTATTTTTCCAGATTTAAATATTAAATAATTTCATGTTTTTGTCATCAAATTTGGACACAGTTTCCAACCAAACGGAATTATCTTTGGAAAACCCAAAGAGGTTTTTGTTTGTAATGGGTTCATTCAAAATAACCTCTCTTAGTTTTTACACAAGTGTTACGGTTTGGATTCGAACGAATATTTGGAGCTCATTTTTCCAGATTTAAATAATAAATAATTCCATTTTTTAGACATCAATTTAGGACATGATTTTCAAGAAATAGGAAACGAATTTTTAAAATTTGAAAGTGGCTTTTGGTCATACCATCCTCTTTTACAAAAACCTTATTCACTTTTTACATATCTATCTGGGTTTGGGAGATATAAAGGCTTATTTGGACCCTATTTTCCAATAACTAATGCAATTCACATAATTATTTAACCATGAAAAGCTTTTATGAATTCACAACACATGAAATATTCTCATAATTCAATGAATAAAACACTTATTCCTCTATGCAAAAAATTATATAGAAGTTTTCTCAAGAATTAATCTTGATTGCTTATCATATAAATTTTCCTGGCAAATAAATTCAATTATTATATCATCATGCTCCATATGCAAACAAAAGAATTTTCAAAGAACATAGTTACTTATCTTTTGCTGCATGCTTGGAATTGCTTCTTCCTCTTCCTTGGTTCCATTCTCCATGCATTCTTTCATTCTCTCCTCTATTTTTCTCATAGGCTTAAAATAAATAGAATTAAAAAAATGGAATAGTTTTTCTAAATCATAAAAGCATTCCATAAAACATCCATAAATTTGATTTTTCCTAAATCACAAAAGCACTCCATAAATCTCTCATGTTTTTCTTTTAAAGGTAGATTTTATTTTTGCTTATGATAAAAATATCACTTATCCATAGTTTTTCCAAAACTATTACTCATTATTTCTAAAACTCATAAAAGATAACAACTTGGAAATATAATTTATTTCTATAGAAAAATATAAGTTCTTCTAAATAAAATAGTTAAGAAATAATTCTTTCAGTATTCTTATGATTAAGAATTACAAGAATATTTTTCATATAATATCAATATAATAATTAATAATATTTAATTATTTAACAACTCTCATTTTACGAGAGTTTTTACGGTGGTTTACGCTAGAGATATTACACATGTCCTATGGCACATGTCAATCTTATGCTTGTGTGTCCCCATTACCTTGTTCCACCTCCACAAGGTAGGTACATCAGCTACCAACCACATCCATATCCAAAAAAAATCTAAAGAGTCAATTTCCAAAAAGTGTGTATTTCCAGATTAATGGATTAGATATCTAATTATTAACAAATTATGGGAACATGTAAGGAACATTCTATTTAATAGATCTAGATCTAGGAGAATCCTATTAATTTGATTCTTCAAAAGGTTATATTTTTAGATTGACATACTCTAGATCTGATTTTTGAAGAATACAAAAAATATCTAATGAATAAGGAAGTTTATAGATTCTTATCCAAATTTTTCAGACACAACTTGATCCAAAAAAGAACTAAAACTAAACCTTAAAAAAAAAAAATTCCGAACTAACATATTTATCAGAAAATAGAAGTTTTCTATGGTTATGGAATTTAGCAGATCTTGATCCAGATATTTTCAACCACATATGGATCTAAAAACATCTTAAAGTTATATCTTTGCAAAATGTAAGGTTTCATGTCTCGAGGTCACACTTCATTACCTACATCTCATCCTTGCCAAATAGGGCCCATATAATTGTGCCATGTTGGCGTACCACACCAACATCAAACCATATTCAAACTAACATGTTACTAGTGACATGTCATCATCCACATAGTATTACATGTCATAATTTGGTTATGTGACTTCACATGTCCAACCTTGAAGGCATCTAGATCAGGGTTTTTCATAAAAAACATAGTTTAAACGAATTTGTAGAATTATGTGCTTTCAAATCTGTCAAAAAAAGATTCCTAATGTCTAGATTATATTAATACATAGGCAGCACTATAGTTACATAACCGAAATGAATTATTTGTCAGATTCTAGATTTACTACATATCTAGGTTCTGTCATTTTTAAGGAAGGTATATGATAACTCGTGGGAAAGGTTATTTAATAGATTATGAATCATTCATTTATCCAGATTCTATCATCTGTTAGGAATTTACACAATAACTCATGAAAAATTTTATTTGACGGATTTCAAATCATTCGATTATCCATATTCTTTCATCCCAGGGAAATTTCATGATAACTCGCAAAAAATATTATTTGATGGGTTCCAGATTATCTGATTATCTAGATCTGGGTTTTCTTTAAAGAGGGTTATTATAAAGTTTTCCATATGTCAATAATTTTGGACTTCCACTTAATTTAGCCCATTTTCTCTTTAATACTTAGGCATACCTCCCTATTTGGTCCATATGAGTGGGGGTTGAGGCTTATCACCCCAATATCCAACTTTCTACGATGATTTAAAGAAATTTAATATAAATTTCAACTATAAATTATTATTCAACTTTATAGGATTCAAAGGAATCATATGCTACAAAAAAAAGTCTTAATTTCACACTCAAACATGATTCTTTGTTCAGTGATTTTATAAAAATGTATTCTCTAATAATTATTCAACAAAGAAAATTCTAGGATTCTAGAATTGAGAAAAAAAATGAATTTCATCAACAATTTAAACTTCTTTGTACATAAATTACGAGCAAATATCAAATTAAAAAATGACTAATTCATGTATTGAATATTAAACCAAGAAACATAATACAAATAAGGAAATCAATCTTTGCAATATGCATTATTTTCCACAAACTACATCATATATTATATGTTGAATAATTTTGAACACAAAAAAATACCATTTATTCACCCATCATACATTCAACTCTATGAATAATACAATGTACATAATTAACAAAGTTAGGAATAGAAACTTATTTGTAAATAAAGAAGATGACCAACAAAACCAAGCAAAAAGAGTGATTTCCACCCAACCATAGGAAATTCTATTTTAAAACTCCACCCCTTAGCTAAGATATGATACCACTAGGGTGAAGTGGGAATAAAGGCTTTGAGTGTCTACAAAAAAAAAAATCAATATAACTTCCAATACCAAGTTTTACAAAGACACAATAACTATAAGGACCCAAACTGCTTGTCCTCACAACATATGCTAAATTCTATCTATGCTTCTCCCATAGAAATCTCTTCATCTTATGCTAAATTAAGATAAGACATATAAAGGGTCAACTCATGCCATAAAATTCTTGCATATTTTCCTAGTTTTTCTATGTCTTTCCACATGCATATCTACTTATTTCCATAGTTGATCCAGTCTATTTGTTCATGGTGCTTCATTTCTTGCTCTCCCTCCCTATAACTCCTCTTTTCTCCCCTTTTTTCTACATTGTTTGATGATATTCGAATTTTCCATGCATAATTTCCTAATAAGAAACCTCCCAATATTTCTTGTTCCTAGAATGTAGGGGAGTCATCTTTCTAAAGTATAAGAGTGATGGCCTAACTCTAGGAATTGCTTTTATCTAGTAGTCATGGTTTTTATAAGATGAAGATAGTAAGGTAAGTTAGATAGAGGGATAATAAAGAATCCATTAGACCCCCGGACCTTTCCTCACTTGTGGTATCATAGACCCTATACATCATCATAGTTTGTTGGTCTTGGTCATCATCATTTTATAAACTTCCAGACTAAAGATATTTACAATTCTTACAATACCATGGTATATCTAACCCATGATAATTAGTATAGCAGAAAATAAAAATATTCATGCATAGTTTTAAACAAGTTTGATTACATTTTTTTCCAAGGAGATAAATTAGGATGTTACAAAGACCCCGAACTTGTTTGTGGGACAAGGGGCCTATCTTTTCATAATTATTTGATTGCTAAAGATTACAAAGTTGTACATACTCTACACCCCTATGGACTTAAACTTGTGAATAATAATGGTTAATTTCAAGAGAATATATCCATCCGTGTGAATTCCATGTATAACTCATATATGATTTGTGAACTCATCCATCATCTCTTTATATATATATCTTAGGATCAATAATATAAATACAAAATGGTGGAAGCTTTTCATCATCTATGTGAACATAGTGAAAAAGAGCCGCAACTTCTACATATCAACAATGTTACTAAACTTACTTGACCTATTGCATGGAAGTCTAAAGTGTAAAACCCTTACTAAAACCAAAGTTGACTATTAAAAACTTTTTTATAAAGATGTTAATGTCAAGCGCCACCTTGGTGATAAGAGGGTAAATCCAAACTCTATAAAAAATAATAACACAATGGACTAATCCCTTACATAACATAGATATAAAGATTCTCTTAGCATAGGACCATTTTATTTATTGGCATCATACACCAAATATCACATCGATATAGTAAAACCAATGATGCATCCTTGTGAAAAAATTTATTAGACCAAACATTGGGAAACTAAAACTGAGAGCATCACCTCTCTTGAAGGGATAAAACACCATAAGTTTTGTTGATTCAAATTTGATGGGTGAGGAATATTTGAACGTTAATATAATGGGAAACATGCACATATAAGTATAAAATGTGGTGACATATGTTATATTTCCTTTGGAATAAATATGATGGGCTAGAAAATCTTTTTTGCAAACATTGAAAATAATACTAACTTGGAAAGTCATAATATTGGTTTATTTTTATTTTTTTAAACTGGAAACTAAACTTTGGAAAATCAGAATTATATAATTCAGAATAACATTATGGCAATAATGATATTGAAAAATAATAACCTTCATTGGGCTCCAAATTATTGATGAGGAACTTCTCTGACTTATCTCTATGTAAGCCAACCAGTGGAGCTTTTTCTTAATATCAATAAAATTAGAATGTAAGAAATAAAAATAATGTCAACTTTCATTTTATCCAATTTTTTTATATATATAGAATAATTATTAGAAAGTTAATCACATTTAAAAAGCATAAGTTCTTGAACTTTTGAAGCAAGGCATGTGTAATGATAGTCTCAAATTCTATTATAAGATCAATAAATTGACAATAAACTTTTCTCTTGCTCACTTTTGCTCTTTATATAATGATTTTGAGAGTTTGGATATGATCTATAATTCAATGATTATTTATGAAATCGATATAATTCTTTGCACGTCCATTGGGCCTTGGGTAGACGATGATCAAGTTCTTTGTTCAGACACTTCTTGATGTGAAGTCACCAGTTCAATTCTCCACCTTAATCAGGGTATTATATTGGACATGATGATGATATAGTCCCACCCAAACTTACAAAATAAAATATAATTTTTTACACATAATCTCTTAATCTATGCAAAAATTTGAAATCTACTCCTAATGTAATGAAAACTAACCTAGCTAAAACTGGTCCAACCAAAAAAATTGTGTAATTACTAAAATTATTATAGTCTACAAATTTACAAAATTAATAATAATAATAATAATAAATAGTGTTAAATTCCATAAAAAAGAAAACTATTTGAGAATACGTGATTGAAATATCATTCATATGGACAACTAAAATGGTAAGGTTAATATTAAGAAATTAATATTGTCTTTGAGGTGTTCCACACATCACCATTAAAAATAATGTTACAAGCAATCTTATATGAAAAAAGTGAAATGTCAAATGAAAGTGATTATAAAAGGAAATTTGAAATATGATTTTGACATGAAAGGTATTCAACTTAGAAATAGAAATAAAATATCAAACATGCATTTTTTTCTTTCTTAAGAAAACATTCCAAACTTCGTTAATGTTAAATTTAAACATATAAACGGTCTTTAATTCATAAATTCCCATGTAGGATAAGTATAATGTGTACAATTCAAATTGTGGAAAATCATGTTAAGAACTTTTAAACTTTACACTACTAGACTTTGTTAAGGTGAGCCCATTGTTAGGGTATCACAATGTAATCAATTGAGTTAAAAAGATGTCATTTATTTTTCATTAAAAAGATAATGAAAATTTAAAGTCATTTAACTTTTTAAGAAAAGAGAAAGATAATAGCTACTATGTATATAACAATTTTTGCAATTTTCATTAAGCCAAGTATTATGTAAAAAGTAGGTTTAAAATCTCAAGGTTTTCTTAAAACCTCTTTACTTTGAATTATTTAGGAGTTATTAATGGATGTATGAATACATGTTTTTTAGATAATCGTCTTTAGGTAGTTAGTGTATAATTACTCATTGTGAAATGTTAATCTTTATGAAGTAAGGCCCATTAACTGGTCAATATTTGTAAGTGATGGACTCACACGTCATTATAGTTTTTCTAGACAAATTATTTACATAACTAATCTGTTATGTAATGTTTGGTTCACTACAATTATTGTACTGGAGCTATGGTCAAAGGATATTACTTCTTTGAAAAGATACTCGAACAATTCTTAATCTTTTTTACATTATCAATAAAAATATTATATTATGCAGATTCTTTGTTATTATCATTATATTCTACAAGCTCCATATCATTATCATTCTACATGGCATCTTCTTTGAATAAGGCTTTTGACTCAATGTAGAAGTTTCATTTTTATGAAATAAATCCCACTAAATGGTTAGTACTTGTTAGTGATGGTTAGTACGGTTAATGATGGGATCACAAGTCATTAGAGTTTTTCCATAATAAACTATAGAGCTAATGTTCTATTTAAAATTTGGTAACTATTTTTTTTAATGCAAGTTCCAATAAAAAGATATTAGTCATTTGAAAAAGTCCATGAACACTAATTTTTCATTTCTAAATTACTAATACAAAGTTATATTTTGTAGGTTCTATGTTATATTATTAGATTTCACAAGTTTAATCGTTGGCTTTTCACTCATTTTTTTGTATTTTATCTTTTCACTCATTTTTCTGTATTTTATCTATATTGAATAATTGAACAATAATTTTTGTTTTTAAAAAATAAATACATAAAATATAAGATATTTTGATAAAACATGTTTAATAAATTTCCTTTAATAGAAAATATGTATAACAAATTTTGCAAATTTTATCATATATATATGAAACGATTGATCTGTATTAAAATATTGAAAAAAAAAGAGAACTGTGTTAAAAGCTAGTACATCCATAGTAATTTAAAAAATTGATCTACAATAACTTTACTGTCTAGAATTACAATATAGATTTGCAAAAAATTCAAAAAGAAAAAGCTTCAAACTCCTTGTACCTCCATATCTGCTAGTAACTACCTAAAATAAAAACATTGAAACGTTGCATTTAACATACTATTAAGAAATTGAATACTGCATATTCAATTCATCGGAGGGTGCTTCTCCATTTCTCCTCTTCCAACTTTAGCTTTGTCCATACCATCATTCCCTTGGTAGTTATATGTGCTTCCCAAACCAGAAGCATGTGTTGCACCAATCTCACATTTAATTAATACAACATATTCATGTTGGAGTGCCACCATAGCCTCCAAAATCACTTCTGTGGCTTCCACCAAGAGTTCCAAGGACTCCTCCTTATGATATGTGACCAATAATCACCCCTACATGTTGTACTCCTAGAGTTCCAAGGCCCTATCACACTCGCCCAAGGCACACATAAGGGATTTGATGGTGTCTGTTTGTTTATTTAACAACTAACACATCTTATCATTGACCACACGCTTATCCATATTCCCCTATATGTAATGCAAACCAATTTTATGTCTTTATCCCTAAATTCTACCGCAAAGAACCAAGTAATAACTACCATTTAGCTCAAGAAACTTCCACATAATATTAATGAACATACTGTTATTGCCTAAATCTACCCCAGGCTGAAGGAAGGCAGAGTTCAGGGTAACATCAAACCACACTTAATCTGGTAGTTAGCCCTACCCGATCAGGAGAGGGTTCTCTCCGGGCCAATCTCAGCAAAGATAATCAATAAGGCTTGAGATGACTTGAAATAAAGGCTCATTTTAGGCTAGGTATATAAGTAAAAGAGTTTAAATTTGATTTTGGGGGTTTTGTTGGAATCAAAGGGAAAGACAGTTTGGGTCCGGGGATGAGGCCTAGTTTTTGCAGAGTTCTGAATGGGGCAAGGAAGACAATTGTTTTGATGCTTTGGATTGAATGAATGAATAACTCAGACCGGTGAGGAGATGAAGAGGGAAAGAAGCTTTCAAGAATCCTCTTCAAACATATGACAACATGGAAAATTAAACAAAACTCAAGGAAGAGAAAAGCAATCTAATGAATTCCACCTTTATCACTCATTTGTTTAATTTAAGAAGAAAGGAGAAGGGAAATGATACACATAAAACATCAGTGCACTTACAATCACAGAGAGAAATACACCATCAAAACATAGAGCCACATGGATCCCAAATAGTGCTGCAAACCCCGGTCTATACTTTTGCCAAAATGCAGAGATGAAATGTACAATGAAGTGCCAAGCAATCCCAAGTGTCTAACCTCTGAAAATGACTGAGAAAATACAAGATATAGACAAGCCTAACTCATTCCCATGCCTCTAGGAGTCGAGCTCACCAGTTTAGGAGCTATTTCAACAAGATCTAAACTAAGAACTGGAAAATAGGCAATGAAACAGCTTGCCTCTATAAGATAGGAAACTGATTCATTCAGTTACATTTCACTTTTTTGTTGAATGAATCTACTTGGATGAGTAAAAATGTGCCAAAATTACATCAAAGTTATGAAATTACATCAAGTTATCAAGAGTTTCACATTTGAAGATAAAAAAGTCAAACTGGCCAAAACTAGGCGAAAATCTGAGTTGCTGAGTGAAAACTAGGCCAAAATTCCCAATGCGCCGCGCCTGAAATCCCTATGTGTCGCGCCAATTTGGAGCTGATTTTGAGGGCCTTCTCGGAGTCCAAATTGACCACAGGATAGCTCGTTGGAAATCTCTACCTGTCTACTTTCCAACCCAACTGGAATTTTTAAATTTGGAGTTCATTTTCCTTATCAAAAATCAAATCTCCCAAGACTGATCAAAATGTGCAAAATGAGGCTGCCTCAAGGCAGAGTGCTGCTGCAGTCAACTTTTGAAGGTCTTCCTCGACTCCAAATTGAGCTCATAATAGCTCATTGGAAATATATTTGTGTCTAGTTACCATTTGACTCATCAATCAAGTCATTTGGCCAACCAAGCTAGGAGAAAAATTGATTTTCCCAAGGTCACTTCAGAGGTGCATCAACTCTCCTGAGGCAACTGTATTTTTGACATTTCTCTAAAACCATGACACCTGTGTAAAGAGTGAAGTAAATTTTCTTCCTTGGCATATGTGGGAAAAAAACCTCTCTCATTTTTCCCAAATTCATCTTTTATTGCTCAGAAACATCATTTGAGTAAAACTTATCCCGATATGTGGAACAAGGGATTTGTCGAAATGAAGCGAAATGAAGGGGATAAGGGGCTTCTAAATTCTTAAGAAAATTTTGGGAAGTAGGGAGGGATGTTAGGAAGTAGGGGAAAGTATAATTTCAGAGATTGAGTGAGAGTAATGGGTCCAAAAGGGCAAAACACAGGCCTAGCCTAGAAAATTGCCAAGTTGTAGCAAGAAACTAGGGGGTGAAAATGTGAAGTTGGGAAACACTTTTTGCCCTTTTTTGACGTTGAAAATTGTAATTTTCTATGATTTTCAACTTCAACTCCACTAAACTCATATTTTTATTGCAAATTATGCTTTGACATAAAAACAAGAATTGTAGAGAATTGTCTTACCTCCATACCCATATTTAAAAAATATATATATATTGACATATAGAGGGGTAAATTTCTTGTTTACTAACTGCATATACTTGAAATTTTCAGGCAAACATAAATAGTCACTTTATCATCCTTTACTTTTTTTAGGGAAGGTTATTAATTTTTTGGAAAAAAACCATAGCATCATAATCTGCATATATTGCGCTAGTGCACAGACTATTTTTCGGTAATTTTCGGATTAAATCACTATTTTTTATTATTTTTTGAAATGGACGAAGACAAAAAAACAGTGATGTTTCAGTACATTTTATCCTCCTTTGATTTTCTTTTCAATGTGATCGTCAATAAGAAAAATGAGAGTACCCTTTTGAAGTAGACATGGAGAGGAAGTGCGGTATGATTTTTTTGAATTTTTTGGTGTCCTCATTTGAAAGTTATTGAATTTTCATTCAGTGCAATTTTTTGAACAATGAAATTCCACAGTGACACAGTTTAGTAAAAAATTAATAAAAAATTGAATTTTTTAATGAAACTCCACAAATCTCATATCATCAGAAACTAGATTTAGAGATGAATCTAATGGTACTTTTTTTTTTTTTTTTCTAAATAAGACTAATCTATTAATTTATAAAAGTACTGTTACAAAACTACCCTCGCTGCTGCTGTGTGAGCCAGCAAGCTGGGACTGATTATCATCACTGTTCTTGATTGTTTTGGGTCGCCCAGAGTGGGAAACCAACCCATTAAGCAGAATGTGTTGGGCCGCCCTTAGAAGGGAAACCGGCCAGAGGATTATACATAAAATGTAAACAGCAATGTAAAAGCTAGAAACATCATACTGCTCATCAGTGGAGCAATTGAAACAACAAAACTCAAAAAAACCAGAAGTGAATGAGCCAGGGGATTTAGCCCTCGTGCTCGGTAGACATTGGTTCCTCTTCAATCCTGCATGCATATTCATTCTCCTCGCTACTGTCCTCCTTTCCTGCATGGCTGTCAGTCTGCAAATCTTTGTTGTCAGCTCTAGAACGCAGCTCCGTGAGAGGTGGGGGAGAGGGGCGATGGTCAATGGGGGGGGAGGGGGCGGAGCAAGGCGGGATTTCCTCACGGAGAGAAACAGAGATGAAGGCGGTGATGATGGAGTCGAAGGAGGTGCAGTGGAATCGGAGCTCAGCATTCTGAGTGGTTTGTCTGATAGTGGCGCCCCGAAAGCGACTTTCCCGTGGACTGGGCTGACCGGGAGGGGCAGAGAAGTCGGAGGGAGGCTGACTGGAATGAGCAAGAGCTTCAGGAGGACGGCCAAGACCAAGAGGCTCAGAGGCGGGAGGGGGCTGACAAGGGAAATAACCAGAACTCCTAGCACGAACACGACCTCGACTTCTGCCTGCATGAACTTAATTCACAGCACGTCGTCCTCTGCCTCTGCCTCTGCCTCCACCACCGCGAGAGGCAGGCGGGGGCGTGTGAGCGTCATCCTCAGAGGACGAGCTGAGTTCAGATAGCGGGGAAGGAGGATTTTCGTGAGCCAGACCTCGACTCGTGCCCCTTCTGCAGCGCATGCGCTGCCTGAGGCGTGGCATAGCTAACGAAAGGTGGCGCGGGCGAGGACTACCAAGGAGAGGATGCAGAGCTTGAGGAATGGTGAGGAGGCTTCCAGGGTTATGCCAACCAGACGAAGAAGCAATATAACCAGAGATACAATTGCTAATGGAGAAATTGTCCGAGGAATGCAAATTGAGACCAGAGGGAGCCGAATTACCTGCAGTGAGCACTGCTGTAGCTCCAATTGAGGCTGAAGCACCGCAGAAGGGGATGTTGGAGAAATGAACGCCCGGGATGGTCTCCAGACAGGCGAAAATGCTGCAGCGGCGTCCAGTCTGCGTCTTGCAGCTGGAATTGGCACATCCGGGTGAACAAACAGCGTCAAGAGGGTTCAGAGGTCCGCCATGGCCCTCATCGTTCTGCACTCCCTCCATATTGCAAACGTTCCACAAAACCAACACCATATCCCCGGGAGCGATGGTGCAATAACTACATCTCTGTTCAGATCGAGGCGTATTAATAACGCCAGCAAGTGTAGTGCCATGGGCCATGTGGGCACGGCGTGTGTGCAGCGTTGGAGGCTGCGCGCGAGCCCAAGGCTCATTAACTCCTTTCTGCAGCCGCATCCGGCGGGGAGCAATCCTTGTGCACCAAGGAGGAGCAATTTTGTTGTGTATCAGCATCATGGATGATAGTGAGATCCCCGTGAGTGAGCAAAATGTTGTTCTCAGTGCCATAATTAGCCAGAAGATCAGCAACCTTGTTTCCTTCCCTTTTGACGTGGGTGAAGGAGATGGCTCTGTTGTCATGGAGCCAGGCACTTATCTTACATATACGAGCTGCCAAACGCCAACTCTGAGTAACCTTATTGGGGTCGGCTCCCCAAAGAAGCTGATTGGCAATATGGATAAGGATTTGAGAATCCCCTTCAATAATGGTAGGGAAAAAGTTGTGTTGAAGAGTCAGTCTTAGGCCTTGCCAGAGACCTTCAAGCTCCGCTGAATTGTTGGTGTCCCAGCCGATCGATCCAAAGTAGAGAAGCTGTGTTTCGCCATTGGAGTTTCTAATAATGCCTCCAAAACCTGCCTGCCCAGGGTTCCCCTTGGAGGCACCATCAAAATTTAATTTGAAAAGCCCTGGGGGAGGAGGAGTCCAGTTTAAAGGCGCATTTGAAGCCACTTTGTTTCGGGTCTTCTGAGTAACCCCAAGATTAAGATTCCAATTTTTCCAGATGAGGACTTCTTGCTGCTGCTTAGGGAGATCTTCTTCGTGCCAAGAGTGGAGGTCCAAGGATTCCTGGAGATTGCCCATGAAGGTGTGCCATAAGGAATCTATGGAGCTAGATTGGTTTTTGAAGATACGCTTATTACGTTCCTTCCATAAGGTCCAAAGGATTAGACCCGGGAGGAGATGCCAAAGCGCGTTGAGGAGGGCTGAGGCATAGGGACGTTTGGGCCAATTTCGAAGAAGGGAGGTAATATCACAGGAGGGTATGCGCTTTTGACAACGGATTCTACAATTGTTCCATAAGGAGTTGGCAAGCGGGCAAAACAACATGAGATGAGGGATGGTTTCAGCATTAAGAGCACAGTTTGGGCAGCGGGATGGCCCGATGAAGCCTCTTTTGATAAGATTATCCCAGGTGAGTATGCGTTTATGACTTAGAAGCCAAAGGAAAGTGGAGATTTTGGGCCAGGTATGAGTATTCCAAATCATCTGCCAAAGAGGATCCCGGGGAAGAGGGGGAGGGTGCATCAGGGCATAGGCCTCTTTGGTGGTGAACATGCCTTTGGTGGTGTGACCCCATCTGAGAATGTCAGGGTCAGGGGAGCTTCTGATTTGTCTTCTTTGTAGCTCTTGATCGAGGTCTTCTATCACTGTATTCTGGGCTTGAGCAATAATGAGATGAGAAGGTTTCCAGATCCTGTATCCATTGCTATCATTCTCCATCCAATGTTCATTGATTTTCCTGTCTAAAACAATTCTGGGATCCCCAAGGTTGGTGAGAGGGAATTTTTCCAGGAGGGCAGATTCCTGTTGCCATGCATCTGTCCAGAATCTCGCCGATTGGCCATTGCGCACCTCCCAAAAGCTGTGCTGCTGAATGATCGCATGGTGTTGCTTTGCCGCGTTCCAGATTAGAGAACCCGAGTTGATGGGGGTTAAACGAACCAAATCAGCAGTTACTCTGTTGTTTGCATACTTCGCTGTCCAGAGTTTGGCCCAAGGAGTTTGGGGATTGGACATCCATCTCCACCAGACTCGGGCAGCCATAACTTCATTACTGTGCGTTGGGTCTCTCAAACCAAGACCTCCATCTGCTTTGGGGGTGCAAACAGTGCCCCAATTCACTAGGGCCCATTTCTGATTTTGTCCAGAGGAGCCCCAGAGAAAGCATCTTTGCAGAGCTTTGATCTGTTTGAGAACCCACTTCGGTGCTGCTAGAACAGAAAAAAGGTAGAGAGGCATAGATTGCAAGGTGGCTTTAATGAGAGTTAGACGGCTGGCCATGTTGAGGGCGCGATAGGTCCAAGAAGAGAGGCGTGATTCCAATTTCTCAAGTAGCTGGTTCCAGGAGGAATGCTTGATGGCAGAGTCTGTAAGAGGGGCTCCAAGATATTTGTCAGGGAGGGTGGCCATAGAAAAACCAAGAATGCGTGCAATGTTAACTTGAGCTGGAATGGGAGTGTGGAAGAAAAAGACCTGAGACTTGGAGTCATTGATTGTTAATCCAGAGGCTTTAGAGAACAGATTGAGGATATCTTTGTAGGACCGAGCTTCTTGTACGGAAGGGTGGCCAAAGAGCATATTGTCATCAACAAATTGTTGATGGGTGGTAGTGGGGGCATCATGAAGGGAAAGACCACGCAAATGTCCAAGGTTGACTGCCTCATGGATGAGTCTGCCTAGCCCTTCGGCCATTAGGACGAAGAGGAAGGGGGAGAGAGGGTCCCCTTGTCGGATGCCTCTAGAGGGGCGAAAGGGGTGAGATGGTGTGCCATTGAGAAGAATGGAAAGAGAGGAAGAGGAAATGAGGTTCATGATCCAACGAATCCACATGTTATCAAATCCATAAGCGCTTAGAGTTTGCTGAATATAATTCCAGTTCAGCTTGTCAAAGGCCTTTGAAAGATCGATTTTGAGCAACATACCTGGCTTTTTGCAGACTTTGAGTGAGTGTATGATTTCGTGTGTGAGAATGATGCCGTCCAAAATTTGTCACCCTTCAACATAACCTGTCTGCTCCGGAGAAATGAGGAGAGGAAGAAGAGGTTTGAGTCTGTTGGCGATGACCTTGGTGATGACCTTGTATATTACATTGCAAAGGGCAATGGGCCTAAATTTGTCAGGTCTGCTGGGCTGCTCCTCTTTTGGTACCAGCGCTACAAAGGTTGTGTTGAGGGAGGGCAGGATCCAGTGCATAGTTCGAGATTCTTCTACCAAGTGCCAGACTTCTTCTCGGATGAGTGCCCAAAAGTGGTGAAAAAAGTTGGCTGTGAATCCGTTCGGTCCAGGGGCTTTGCCGTCCTTGAGTTGAGCCATGGCCGTGTCTACTTCTTGCTGGGATATTGGACGTAGCAGCATTTGATTATGGTCATCCGTGATAAGTTTTGGAATGAGCCGTGTGATCTGATTTATGGCAGGTTGTCTATTGGCTTGTGGCTCCTTCTGGAGGTCCTTGAAGTAGTTGACAAGCTCTTTTTCCATATCCTCATGCCTCTCCATCCTTTCCCCATGTTGGTTCGTGATGTGGCCAATTCTGTTCTGCATTCTTCGTTGGATGGTCGTGTTGTGGAAGAACTTGGTGTTGCACTCTCCTTCCTTTAACCAACGGACTCTGGACTTTTGTCTCCAGAGGATTTCCTCCTGTTTATATCTGTCTTCCAATTTTCGTTGAAGTTCAAGCTCTTTGGTGGCTAGAGGTTCAGATCTGCCAGAGTTGATAATCTCCTGCTGGACATCCTTCATTTGTTGTTCTAGGACTCGCTTTTCCACGAAGATGTTACCAAATATGTTGTGGTTCCAATCTTTGATTTGCTCCTTGACCCATTTGAGCTTTTGCTGAAATTGGTACATTTTTGACCCATTGGGAGGGGTGAATCTTTTCCAGGCTGAGTTTACCATGTCAGTAAAGGAGGGATGCGTTAGCCAAAAAGCTTCAAACCTGAAAGGCCGTTTGGTATGGAGACCCATATTTTGCCATTGAAGCATGATGGGCTAGTGGTCAGAGCCCGTGATAGGGAGAATAGACCCGGTAAAATCTCCTCCCACATGGATAGCGTTATCCGATAGAAGGAATCTGTCCAACTTGGAAGCTATCTGTTGTCTGCCTATCCTGCGGTTGTTCCAGGTGTACAGGCCGTTGCAAAAAGGAATATCTATGAGCCAGTTGCTGTTGATGAAGTCCTTGAAATGGGCACTGTCCTGATCAAGTCTGGCCCTCCCTCCAGATTTTTCAGCAAGCTTTGTGATCATGTTGAAATCTCCGCCCAGAATCCAAAGAGGATGAGTCCTGTTGGAATTGAGATACGCAAGTGTATTTAAGAGCGCTACCTTGCTTGCCATGTCTTGGGGGAAGTAAACATTGGACAGATGTCCATGAATATTGGTGCCTATAGGGTGGAAGGTGGCCTGGATAAGATTGTGAGAGGCATGAAGGTCGCTAACCTGCAAGGCTTGAGGGTTCCAAGCAATTTCCAATCCTCCCGAATATCCTGAGGCGTCCACCGCTGCAGATCGACATCCCGGCCAAGCTTTAGCCAAGATGGAGCTCAGCGTTTGACTGTTACATTTAGTTTCTTGAAGGAAGAGCAAGTGGGGTTTTTCCTTCTGTATCAAATTCTTTATCATTCTATATTTGCCGGGACCATTAAGTCCTCGTACATTCCAAGAGATCAAATTCATTGAGAACTAGTTGGGAGAGGTTTGAAGAACCTAGTGAGCTTGGGATATTGTCCCGAATCCACTAATATTTTCCCCAAGGCCATGGTGCGCTGCCAGTCAGGAGTTCTCCCCCTTTTCTTGGATTCTTTTATCACCTTCAAACTGTCCCAACGACTGCCAGACTGGACCCCCAATTTCTTGTTCTGATGGACTTTGTCCAGAAGCGCCTCTATAGTATCAATCTGCCGTTGGTTGATCTTATCATATTCTTTTCGTTCACAAGCTTCTTCTATACCTGTGAGATCTAGCTCGCTTATGACAAAACCTTCACTGTCTTCGTCCATTTGAATAGTCTGGTCGAGCTGGTGTAGATCTGTGGCCTCCAGATTGACTAGGGGGGCTGAGACCTCTGAAAAGGGGAGGTTAGGGTCCCAGGTGACCTGTTTCTGATTGAGGGTAAGAGTGAGGTTAGGTTTTTCAGCAGAGGTCGAAGAGGGTGGGATGGGCGGAGATGGTGCAGGGTTGGGTTGATTTGGAGGGGGAACGGAGGGGCCGGCAGGACTGGGGGTGACAGGGGTAGGAACATTCGAGGGTTCAGTTTGGGCAAGCACCTCAAAACTATTACTGGTGGAAGGAGTGGAGGCAGAGGTGGTGGGTTTCTTCCCCGGAGTGGGTTTCTTGCTATGTCTTTTCCTGGAAGCTACTTTGGTGAATCCATCTGCCTCTGCTTTCCCCTCTAATTCGGCTTTGCGAGCTTGGATCGTGAGAGGACAGTCTCTGTAGAGATGCCCATGGGCATGACATCGTCTGCATCTGAATGGCACATATTCATAATCCAATGGCTGAATCCACTCAAAGTCATCGTGAAAGATACTTACCGCGTCTGGGAGGGCGCTGTCCAAGTGCATTTGAACACATATGCGAGCATAGGAAGTATACCTTCTGAGCTTGGTTTCTTCAGCGATTTTTATGAACTCTCCTAATCCAGATCCTATCGCCCTTAGGGTTTCCTCGTCCCAGTATTCAAGCGGCAGTGAGTAGAGTCTGATCCAGACAGGCGCCCAGTTGAAGTTTTCTCGATCTGGGTTGAATCTCTCTACCCAGTTTCTCAAATACAGCCCTGCCGAATTGAAAAAATATGGTCCCCCATCCATGACTTTGTTTCTGTCTTCCAAACAATTGAAAGTGGCGGTGAAGAACCCCTTTGCTCCAAGCTGCAAGGAGACTTCTCCTTTGGGCTTCCATTTGGAGGCAATCCAGCCCTGGAGGGCCTTCTCCGTGGGCCAAAACCCGACAAATTTTCCTATGAGGGCATGATCCCTCATGTACTGTATTCTGGCGTTTATTCGATGACTTGGCAGATCAATTTTAGGACGTTCTGAAGCTATGGGCTTGCAAGTGGATGATGTGGCTTGTTGTGTCTCCGTCCTTACTTCCGAAGACGATTTCTGGGCTTTTTCAGCCTCTGTGCCGTTGTCAGATTTGTCCTCCATTCGAATCTCTGGACCGGCTTCATTTGCAGGGGGGGGTTTACCTCCCCCCCCCGTTTCGACCTCCATTCCGAATCTAATGGTACTTTGTCCGACATATAAAATTTTGTTTTTGTAGGTGTTCTGCCCTCCAAAGTTGCAGGTTCCTGAAAACTGTAGAATTTTCTGTGTTTTTCGTTGACTAGAAACTCTCGGCCAAGATAATGTCTCGGACGAGAAATTTATAAAACTCTCGACCGAGAGTTTAACCCGCCTAAAGTTACATTTAAACGCATGGCCAAACTCTCGACTGAAAGTTTAAAAAACTCTCGGACGAGAGTTTGCGCTTGAGAGTTTACCTGATGAAACTCTCGGCCGAGAGTTTTAGAAACTCTCGTATGAGAGTTTTAGAAAATCTCGTATGAGAGTTTTATTCCTATAATAAAACACAATAATTATTAAGTTTTTAGAAATGGTACGTTATATAATTTAAATATTACTTTATTAAAATTAAAAAATGATAAAAAATAATAAAATTATAATTTTATTTTAAGTTATTTTATTATTATTAATGATAAAAAATACATGAAGATTTAATTAAATAAAATTTGTTACAATATTTTGTAATATCAATGTTATATAAAAAACTAAAAATATTTTTATATAAAACTAATTGATATATTAATATAAATAAAATAAAATTCTAAAACATAAATCAAAATAAAAACAACTATATATAATCTATATAATATTTTTTTTGAAATTAATGAATAAATTTAAATTTAAAAAACAATTGACTAAATGCAATGAGGTGATAAAGGAGACAATGCATAGCACCTTAATATCGTTATAAATTCTTGGAAATCTCGAGAAATTTTTGAAGTGAGATGAGCTTCTTGGAATGGGTCACTTTATCTTCCACTTGAGTTTCACACAATTAACTTGAAAGGAAGTCTATTTTCCTAGGTATGGATGTAAGGGAATGAACAATATTATTTGAACATTGAGTGAGATGCCCTTCTTGGAATGGGTCCTCTTATATTCCACTTTAGTTTGACAAGATTAAATTGAAATGAAGTTTATTTTCCTAGGTATGGATGTAAGGGGATAAAGAATATTATCCAAAAAGGAAATGAATGTTAAGTGTGACATTCCAAGCAGAAGTGTATGGGATTGGAGAATTATGTTATTGCAGAAAACTAACCCTTGACCCATAACCCTTGACCCCCTAAACCCTAATTCCTAACCCCTAAACCCTTAACCCCCTAAACCTTAAACCTCTAAACCCTTAACCCCTAACCCATTTACCCCCACTAAACCTCTAAATCCATAACCCATTTAACTCCTAAACTCTTAACCCCTACCCCTAACACATTAACCCCTAACCCATTTAAGCACCTAAACCCCAAAACCCCTAACTCCTAACCCCTAAGATACTTAACTGCTAAATCCCCTAACCCCCTAAACCTCTAAACCAATCCTAACCCATTTAACCCCCTAATCCTCAAAACCTCTAACCCCTTAAACCCTAATTCCCAACCCCTAACCAATTCAACACCCTAAACCCCTAAAAACCTAACCCATTTAAGTGTTTATTCCATTTAACCCCCAAAACCCTAACCCCTAACCCCTAAAATCCTTCACTGCTAAATCCCCTAAACCTCTAAACCTATAACCCATTTAACCCCCTAAACCCTAAACCTCTAAACCCTTAACCCCTAATTCCCAACCCCTAACCAATTCAACACCCTAAACCCCTAAAAACCTAACCCATTTAACCCCATTAACCCCTAACTTCTAACCCCTAAAATCCTTAACTGCTAAATCCCCTAACCTCCTAAACCTCTAAACCGACCCTAACCCATTTAACCCCCTAAACCTATAACCCCTTAAACCCTAATTCCCAACCCATAACCCATTCAACCCCTTAAACACCTAAAACTCTAACCCATTAACCCTTGACCCCTTAAAAACTAATTCCTAACCCTTAACCCATTTAACCCCCTAAACCCTAAACCTCTAAACCCTTAACCCCTAACCCATTACCTGTAAACCTCTGACCTCACTTGTTTAACTATAACTAAACCTCTAAACCCCTTAACTTCACCTAACCCATTCGCCCCTAACCCATTTAAGCCCTTAAACCCAGGAAACCCTAACCCCTTAAGCCTAATTTCCCCTTACATAACCCCTTGACCCCTTAAACCTAATTCCTAACCCTAAACTATGGCCTAATTCCTTTAACCAATTCAACACGCTAAACCCCTAAAAACCTAACCCATTTAAGTGTGGATTCCGTTTAACTCCAAAAACCCTAACCCCTAACCCCTCAAATCCTTCATTGCTAAATCCCCTAACCCCCTAAACCTCTAAACCTGTAACCCATTTAAGCCCCTAAACCCCAAAACCCCTAACCAATTCAACACCCTAAACACCTAAAAACCTAACCCATTAAACCCCATTAACCCCTGACTTCCAACCCCTAAAATCATGTTTTAATAAATCCACAACCCCCAAATCTTATAAAACTGTCTTCTTGTTTAACTTACAAAACCAAACCTATAACCCCTTAAACTAATTCCCAACCCATAACCCATTCAACCCCTTAAACACCTAAGCCTCTAACCCCCTAACCGTTGACCCCTTAAACCCAAATTCCTAACCCCTAACCCATTTAACCCCCTAAATCTCTAAACCCTTAACCCCTAACCCACAAGGTTAGGGGTTAAGAGTTTAGAGGTTTGGGGTTTAGGGGGTTAAATGGGTTAAGGGTTAGGAATTAGGGTTTAGAGGTTTAGGGTTTAGGGGGTTAAATGGGTTAAGGGTTAGGAATTAGTGTTTAAGGGGTCAAGGGTTAATGGGTTAGAGGTTTAGGTGTTTAAGGGATTGAATGGGTTATGGGTTGGGAATTAGGGTTTAAGGGGTTATAGGTTTTGGTTTTAGGGGGTTAAATGGGTTAGGGTTGGTTTAGAGGTTTAGGGGGTTAGGGGATTTAGCAATTAAGGATTTTAGGGGTTAGAAGTTAGTGGTTAATGGGGTTAAATGGGTTAGGTTTTTAGGGGTTTAGGGTGTCTAATTGGTTAGGGGTTGGGAATTAGGGTTTAAGGGGTTAGGGGTTAAGGGTTTAGAGGTTTAGGGTTTAGGGGGTTAAATGGGTTATAGGTTTAGAGGTTTAGGGGATTTAGCAGTGAAGGATTTTAGGGGTTAGGGGTTAGGGTTTTGGGGGTTAAATGGAATCCACACTTAAATGGGTTAGGTTTTTAGGGGTTTACGGTTTTGAATTCGTTAGGGGTTGTGAATTAGGGGCTTAAATGGGTTAGGGGTAGAGGTTAAGGGTTTAAAGGTTTAGGGTTTAAGGGTTTTTAGGGTTAGGGGTTAAGGGTTTAGAGGTTTAGGGTTTAGGGGGTTAAGGGTTTAGGGGTTAGGAATTATGGTTTAAGGTGTCAAGGGTTATGGGTTTGGAATTAAGGTTTAAGGGGTTAGGGGTTAAGGGTTTAGGGGTTTAGGGTTTAGGGGGTTATATGAGTTACAGGTTTAGAGGTTTAGGGGGTTAGGGGATTTAGCAGTGAAGGATTTTAGGGGTTGGGGGTTAGGGTTTTTGGGGTTAAATGGAATCCACACTTAAATGGGTTAGGTTTTTAGGCGTTTAGGGTGTTGAATTGGTTAGGGGTTTTGGGGTTTAGGGGCTTAAATGGGTTAGGGGTTAACGGGTTAGGGGTAGGGGTTAAGGGTTCAGAGGTTTAGGGTTTAGGGGTTAAATGGGTTAGGGGTTTAGAGGTTTAGTGGGGGTAAATGGGTTAGGGGTTAGGAATTAGGGTTTAAGGGGTTAGAGGTTTAGGTGTTTAAGGGGTTGAATGGGCTATGGGTTGGGAATTAGGGTTTAAGGGGTTATAGGTTTAGGTTTTAGGGGGTTAAAATGGTTAGGGTTGGTTTATAGGTTTAGGGGGTTAGGGGATTTAGCAGTTAAGGATTTTAGGGGTTAGAAGTTAGGGGTTAACGGGTTAGGGGTAGGGGTTAAGGGTTTAGAGGTTTAAGGTTTAGGGCGTTAAATGGGTTAGGGGTTAGGAATTAGGGTTTAAGGGGTAAAGGGTTAAGGGGTTAGAGGTTTAGGTGTTTAAGGGGTTGAATGGGTTATGGGTTGGAAATTAGGGTTTAAGGGGTTATAGGTTTAGGGGCTTAGGGGATTTAGCAGTTAATGATTTTAGAGGTTAGAAGTTAGGGGTTAATGGAGTTAAATGGGTTAGGTTTTTAGGGGTTTAGGGTGTTGAATTGGTTTTAAGGTTTAGGGCGTTAAATGGGTTAGGGGTTAGGAATTAGGGTTTAAGGGGTCAAGGGTTAAGGGGTTAAAGGTTTAGGTGTTTAAGGGGTTGAATGGGTTATGGGTTGGGAATTAGGGTTTAAGGGGTTATAGGTTTAGGGGGTTAGGGGATTTAGCAGTTAAGGATTTTAGAGGTTAGAAGTTAGGGGTTAATGGAGTTAAATGGGTTAGGTTTTTAGGGGTTTAGGGTGTTGAATTGGTTAGGGGTTCAGAATTAGGGTTTTAGGGGTTAGGGGTTAAGGGTTTAGAGGTTTAGGGTTTAGGAGGTTAAGTGGGTTACAGGTTTGGAGGTTTAGGGGTTTAGGGGATTTAACAGTGAAAGATTTTAGGGGTTAGGGGTTAGGGTTTTGGGGGTTAAATTGAATCCACACTTAAATGGGTTAGGTTTTTAGGGGTTTAGGGTGTTGAACTGGTTATGGGTTGGGAATTAGGGTTTAAGGGATTAGGGGTTAAGGGTTGAGGGGTTAGGAATTAGGGTTTAAGGGGTCAAGGGTTATGGGTTGGGAATTAGGGTTTAAGGGGTTAGGGGTTTTGGGGTTTAGGGGCTTAAATGGGTTAAGGGTTAATGGGTTAGGGGTAGGGGTTAAGGGTTTAGAGGTTTAGGGTTTAGGGGTTAAATGGTTAGGGGTTTAGAGGTTTAGTAGGGGTAAATGGTTTGGGGGTTAAGGGTTTAGAGGTTTAGGGTTTAGGGGTTAGGAATTAGGGTTTAAGGGGTGAAGGGTTATGGGTTGGGAATTATGGTTTAAGGGGTTAAGGGTTAAGGGTTTAGAAGTTTAGGGTTTAGGGGGTTGAATGGGGTATAGGTTTAGAGGTTTAGGGGGTTACAAGATTTAGCAGCGAAGGATTTTAGGGGTTAGGGGTTAGGGTTTTGGGGGTTAAATGGAATCCACACTTAAATGGGTTCTGTTTAGGGGGTTAAATGGGTTAGCCCGGTTAGGAATTAGGGTTTAAGAGGTCAAGGGTTAAGGGGTTAGAGGTTTAGGTGTTTAAGGGGTTGAATGGGTTATGGGTTGGGAATTAGGGTTTAAGGGGTTATAGGTTTTGGGTTTAGGGGGTTAAATGGGTTAGGGTTGGTTTAGAGGTTTAGGGGGTTAGGGGATTTAGCAGTTAAGGATTATAGGGGTTAGAAGTTAGTGGTTAATGGGGTTAAATGGGTTAGGTTTTTAGGGGTTTAGGATGTCTAATTGGTTAGGGGTTGGGAATTAGGGTTTTAGGGGTTAGGGGTTAAGGGTTTAGAGGTTTAGGGTTTAGGGGGTTAAATGGGTTACAGGTTTAGAGGTTTAGGGGGTTAGGGGATTTAGCAGTGAAGGATTTTAGGGGTTAGGGGTTAGGATTTTGGGGGTTAAATGGAATCCACACTTAAATGGGTTAGGTTTTTAGGGGTTTACGGTGTTGAATTGGATAGGGGTTGGGAATTAGGGCTTAAGGGTTTAGGGGTTAGGAATTAGGGTTTAAAGGGTCAAGGGTTATGGGTTGGGAATTAGGGTTTAAGGGGTTAGGGGTTTTGGGGTTTAAGGGCTTAAATGGGTTAGGGGTTAACGAGTTAGGGGTAGGGGTTAAGGGTTTAGAGGTTTAGCGTTTAGGGGTTAAATGGGTTAGGGGTTTAGAGGTTTAGTGGGGGTAAATGGGTTAGGGGTTAAGGGTTTAAAGGTTTAGGTTTAGGGGGTTAAATGGGTTAAGGGCTAGGAATTAGTGTTTAAGGGGTCAAGGGTTAATGGGTTAGAGGTTTAGGTGTTTAAGGGGTTGAATGGGTTATGGGTTGGGAATTAGGGTTTAAGGGGTTATAGGTTTAGGGTTTAGGGGGTTAAATGGGTTAGGGTTGGTTTAGAGGTTTGGTGGTTAGGGGATTTAGCAGTTAAGGATTTTAGGGGTTAGAAGTTAGGGGTTAATGGGGTTAAATGGGTTAGGTTTTTAGGGGTTTAGGGTGTTGAATTGGTTAGGGGTTGGGAATTAGGGTTTAAGGGGTTAGGGGTTAAGGGTTTACAGGTTTAGGGTTTAGGGGGTTAAATGGGTTATAGGTTTAGAGGTTTAGGGGATTTAGCAGTGAAGGATTTTAGGGGTTATGGGTTAGGGTTTTGGGGGTTAAATGGAATAAACACTTAAATGGGTTAGGTTTTTAGGGGTTTAGGGTGTTGAATTGGTTAGGGGTTGGGTATTAGGGTTTAAGGGGTTAGGGGTTAAGGTTTTAGGGGTTAGTAAATAGGGTTTAAGGGGTCAAGGGCTATGGGTTGGGAATTAGGGTTTAAGAGGTTGGGGGTTTTGAGGTTTAGGGGGTTAAATGGGTTAGGATTGGTTTGGAGGTTTAGGGGGTTAGGGGATTTAGCAGTTAAGTATTTTAAGGGTTAGGAGTTAGGGTTTTGGGGTTTAGGTGCTTAAATGGGTTAGGGGTTAACGTGTTAGGGGTAGGGGTTAAGGGTTTAGGGGTTAAATGGGTTAGGGATTTAGAGGTTTAGTGGGGGTAAATGGGTTAGGGGTTAAGGGTTTAGAGGTTTAAGGTTTAGGGGTTTAAGGGTTTTGTGGTTAGGAATTAGGGTTTAAGGGGTCAAGGGTTATGGGTCAAGGGTTAAGGGGTCAAGGGTTAGTTTTCTGCAATAACATAATTCTCCAATCCCATACACTTCTGCTTGGAATGTCACACTTAACATTCATTTCCTTTTCAGATAATATTCTTTATCCCCTTACATCCATACCTAGGAAAATAAACTTCATTTCAATTTAATGTTGTGAAACTAAAGTGGAATATAGGAGGACCTATTCCAAGAAGGGCATCTCACTCAATGTTCAAATAATATTGTTCATTCCCTTACAACCATACCTAGGAAAATAGACTTCCTTTCAAGTTAATTGTGTGAAACTGAAGTGGAAGATAAAGTGACCCATTCCAAGAAGCTCATCTCACTTCAAAAATTTCTCTAGATTTCCAAGAATTTATAACGATATTAAGGTGCTATGCATTGTCTCCTTTATCACCTCATTGCATTTAGTCAATTGTTTTTTAAATTTAAATTTATTCATTAATTTCAAAAAAAATATTATACAAATTATATATAGTTGTTTTTATTTTGATTTATGTTTTAGAATTTTATTTTATTTATATTAATATTTCAATTAGTTTTATATAAAAATATTTTTAATTTTTTATATAACATTGATATTAAAAAATATTGTAACAAATTTTATTTAATTAAATCTTCATGTATTTTTTATCATTAATAATAATAAAATAATTTAAAATAAAATTATAATTTTATTATTTTATATCATTTTTTAATTTTAATAAAGTACTATTTAAATTATATAACGTACCAATTCTAAAAACTTAAATTTTTGTGTGTTTTATTATAGGAATAAAATTCTCGGCCGAGAGTTTTCTAGACTCTCGGCCGCAAACTCTCGTCCGAGAGTTTTTTAAACTTTCGGCCGAGAGTTTGGCCATGCGTTTAAATGTAACTTTAGGCGGGTTAAACTCTCGATCGAGAATTTTATAAATTTCTCGTCCGAGACATTATCTCGGCCGAGAGTTTCTGGTCAACGAAAAACACAGAAAATTCTGCAGTTTTCAGGAACCTGCAACTTTGGAGGGGCAGAACACCTACAAAAACAAAATGTTATATGTCGGACAAAGTACCATTAGATTCATCTCTGAATCTAGTTTCTGATGATATGAGATTTGTGGAGTTTCATTAAAAAAATCATTTTTTTATTAATTTTTTACTAAACTGTGTCACTGTGGAATTTCATTGTTCGAAAAATTGCACTAAATGAAAATTCAATAACTTTCAAATTAGGACACCAAAAAATTCAAAAAAATCATACTACACTTCCTCTCCCTGTCTACTTCAAAAGGGTACTCTCATTTTTCTTATTGACGATCACATTGAAAAGAAAACCAAAGGATGATAAAATGTACTAAAACATCACTGTTTTTTTGTCTTCGTCCATTTCAAAAAATAATAAAAAATAGTGATTTAATCCGAAAATTACCGAAAAATAGTTCGTGCACTAGTGCAATATATGCAGATTATGATGCTATGGTTTTTTTCCAAAAAATGAATAACCTTCCCTAAAAAAGTAAAGGATTATAAAGTGACTATTTATGTTTGCCTGAAAATTTCAAGTATATGCAGTTAGTAAACAAGAAATTCACCCCTCTATATGTCAATAATTTTTTTTTTTTTAAATATGGGTATGGAGGTAAGACAATTGTCTACAATTCTTGTTTTTATGTCAAAGCATAATTTGCAATAAAAATATGAGTTTAGTGGAGTTGAAGTTGAAAATCATAGAAAATTACAATTTTCAACGTCAAAAAAGGGCAAAAAGTGTTTCCCAACTTCACATTTTCACCCGTTAACTATATCTCCTTTTGCATATTTATTCTCATATGTTAGTTTTCTTACAACTGCATCATAAACCAATACTTGACTATGACTCTTCCCATCTACTCGATTCATAATAATATGCTTATAGCTATCGTCTTTTGTCCAACATTCAACATGGATGAACTCACAATCATTTATTATAGGTTGATCTTCGGAAGAAACAATATTTGACTTTTGCTTGTAACATAACATAGTAAAAGTTCAATTAAATTTTACATGAATAAAAAAAATTTAGGAGGAATCAAACATATAATTTCAAAATATTACCATATAAGTTGCATCTTTGAGTTTGATTTACCCTTGAAGCTTGTTAATAACATTGGAAACTGTGTCTGAATGAAATGTCACAAATCGCCAAAGTGGTGATGTTGTCACTTCTTGAAAACCCGTAACCACTTTACTAAAAGCTTGATAAGTATATGGTTCTCTATCATATTCAATGTCCGGGAAATTGAAACCATGAGGAATATCTGCAATAACTAGGCCATATTCCCTTTTAGGTATTAGTGATGCAATGTCTTCACAGTCACCTTGTATTATTTGATATTGGACACTGTCGAGCCCATTCCAAATGTAATGATTAAGAGTAGGATCAAGTTCAACATTCATAAGATGCTTCCTTCTCATGTTCTCCATCTTAATTTTTTCAATAAAGCTTTTGAAAGTATCTCGTACTCCATTTCCATCCTTATTCGACACCTTTAATGACATATATATATATAAGTAATAAAATAAAAATAGTTTAAATATGAATAAAATGAATTTATAAATCAACATACCTTATTGAATGCAATATAAAACTCTTTTAGTGTTGATGTAGAACTTGCTTCTGGGTAGTTGCGTACAACATCATTCCAACTGTCTTCATTCAACATTTTAACCATGTGTTCTTGTATTTTCATAAAAATTTTCTGACTGAATAAATCAAGTTAAAAGCGTTAATATACTGACATGTATAACAAATTCTACCAACATCATTATGTTTTATTTAAAATAAAATTATAATGAAAGAAAAATAATAAATAATTCAAGAAACTTACTTTTGAAATTCTGCACACATTTCTTCCATTGATAATTCACCCGACTTCACACGGGGTAACACTGATTTGACTAATTTATCATCCTTCACACCTTGCATTGTTCTTCAAGGTGTAATAGTCATATCCTCTGGAAGCTGCTTCATTTCAGGACCCCCCTTATTGTTGGTACATATTATGGGTTTACTCTTTCTAACCTTCTGATTTTTTATGGAATTATTCTCCCACTGATCAAAAATATCATCAATCAAATCCCATACCTCCCCAGTTCTAAATGCCGACTGAAAAATGTTATCTGTGCTTCTGAAGAGATTTGTATTCAATTTTCCATCTTTTGATTTTTTTTCATCAATTTGATAACTTGTTTCCATTAAACATTCCTTTCGAAATGCTACACTAACTTGTGTCTTATCCCCACCACATTTTTCTATGAATTTATTATGAATAAATCTGACCCTTTGGATGAAATTCATTTTCATTTTATACTCATTATCTGCATTATGATCCCATGCCAATAACTTTGATTCCATTTCTGTTAAGCCAGCGTAAATGATGCATTTCACTGTTTGAAAAAGATAGTTATTGGGATATTCTGCAATCAATTGTCTCTTAGCTTGTATCGAATGGTTCTCTCCAATTACATAATATTTATAATCAAAATATTTTGTCTTGTCAAATGCTTGTTTGTTGGGAACCTGACATGGATCGACAAGAACCACATAATCCACCACATGCGCATATGGATTGAACCTGAACAATGTTTTCAGATTATGTACATGTAGGTGATGGGCCTTTCTAATTTGATATTGAGATTGTCCTTCATCTGGGCCATAAAATTGGTTAACATTAAGCTCAAATGTTTGGCCACCAAGAATTAATTTATTCTTCTTCAAGTCTTGTCGAATAGCATTTTGTTTTGTTTTAATAATGCCATCCTCTAACTCAGCACCTGGTGTTATGATTTCTCTGCGTCCGTGAGAGCTTTCAATTTGTTCTTCACTACTGCTCACGACTTTTACAGGTTCACCAATATTTGATTTCCTAGTCTTATTGGATAACATATCAGTTTTTTTATAAACAAGCTCTCCTTTATGAGGTAAAAGAGAGACATGTTTGGCAATTTTCCTTTTTGGTGTCTGATCTGTTTTCTCTTTTTGCACAACAGTTCTAATCTCCTCCTCACTAATTCTATCATAATTTTTTGTTTCATGTTCGACACCTTCAACAGAAACATGTTTAAGTTTACTAGATTGACCCACCTTAATGACTCTTGGTTGATTCCCTCTTTGCCTAGTTGCAGTGTCATGAGCTATTGCTCTTTGCTTCAATCTTCTTTCCTCTGCTTTGTCTTTGTGGAAAGTGTTGATCACATCCATAACATTTGGCACCAACATATAAATAGCTTCAAACATGTTTGAAAGACTCGGAACAAAATCCTATGAAACAAAATAAAACATGTCAATGATCAACAATTTATAAAAAATTGAATCATCTTTACAATAATGCATAGAGGAAATAAAAATAAGCATACTTATAATGTTATTTGCAATGTTGCTTGATATTTCTTCAGAAAATTTTGAAGATATTTCATCTGTGTCATACTTGATGATTGATAGACGATATCTAACCTTCTCACGTTTCTGAGCCTTCTTTGCAAGAACATAAATAGTGTTTGTATTCGGGACCATACATATGTCTCGTATTCTGCCCATCACATCATATGGCTCATTTAAGTCAATCATACCACAAATAAGATACATGTGTATATCAGCTTCCATTTCACTGTCTTCAATATACCATGAGAAATCGGTTTTATCTATTTCCTCGGCGTTCTTCCAATCAGAAATAAGCTTTAATGAACCTAGTGCCCCATTTGCTTGACTTTTGTTAGTGTGTGCAACAATGTCCTTATTGCGTCCAACAGTGTCCATAGTGCGTCCAACTGCAACTTTAGATTTGGGAGTTGTATCCATAGTACGTCGAGCTGCAGCTGTAGATTTGGGAGCTGCTGCCCTAGGTGCAGAAACATTCACAGAAATATTTTTTGATGCCATTTCCTGATAATATATATATATATATATATATATATATATATATATATATATTAGTTAATGGAAAAATAATGCGGATAAAATAAATTTAATAAACAAAATTTATTTCTAAAACTAAATATCTTGAAATTAAAGCAGTAAAATTAACTATATAAATTTTCATTTAAAAACAAAATATTATAAGTCATAGGTATATATATCTATATAATATGTTTTGAATACATTTTATAAAAAATTTAAAAATGTGTTTAAATTGTATAAAACAATTTAAAAAAAATCAACTATTATTTTCAAACTTCAGTTTTTGTTTAATAGTAAAAAAAAAAAAAAATTACTAACTATTTATAACAAATGTTAAAATTAATTTTTTTTTTTTTTTTTAAGACAATGATTTTATTAAAAAAACTTATAATCTTTTAATATATTTTAAAATTTTAAAATTTAATTTTACATTACATAGCAATTGAATAAAAATAAACAAAATAAAATAAAATAAAAATGTATTTTACTTTACATAGCAATTAAATAAAAAATTATAAACTTAAAATTATAAAAAATTAATATAAAAGTTTATAAATTTATATAATCTTTTAATATATTTGAAAATTACAAATTTCTATTTCACATTACATAGTAATTAAATAAAAATAAACAAAATAAAATAAAAGCAATTAAATAAAATTAAAAAAAAATCAAATTTTTTATAATGTTGTATTTATACTTAAATTAAAAAAAAAAAAAATTAAAAAGAAATTTAAATATTTAAATGTTAAAAACAAATGTTATAATATTATATATATATTTTTTAATTGTATTTTTATGTAGTTTTTTTTTTCAATTTATTGTATTGTTATGTTAAAACAAATGTTTTTTTTTAATTAGATCATATTTTTTTTCTTTAATTATATAATGTTTAAAAACAAAACATATTTGTTATTTAATAATTTTTTTTAATTATATTTATTATATTTTGATATTTTTAACAATTATTATATAACAATATTTTTATTATATTATATAACAATTTTATTATTGTTTTTATATATAACAATGTTTTAATTAATTTTTTATTGTTTTATTTAAAATAATAATAATAATAATAATTGTTTTATAAAAACAAGTTCAAAAAAAAAATTAAAAAAAAAATAAAAATTAAAAAAATAAAATAAAATGGTGGCTGGTGCCCGAGGGCACCAGAGGCCAGCTAGGCAGCGCCCATGGTGCCGCCTGCCGGCCTTCGGTGCCCCGCAGGCGCGGCCTTGGGTAAGGTCATGCCCGTGGGGTGCTGGATGCCGGCGGGCGGCGCCACGAGGGCTGCCCAGCCGTCCCTAGGGCCCCCTAGCCCCATACATATTTATTTTAATTTTTTTATATAACATAATTAATAAATAATTATTAAAACATTATTTAATAAAAAAAAAAATTAATTGTTAAAAATATTAAAATATAACAAATATAATAAAAAAAAAACAATTTATTAAATAAGAATTATGTTTTGTTTTTAAATATTATATAATTAAAAGAAAAAAAATAGAATATAAGAAATTTAAAAAAAAAACATTTGTTTTAATATAACAATACAATAAATTAAAAAAAAAAAACTATATAACAATATAGTTAAAAAATATATATATGATATATAACCAAATAATAAAGAAAAAAAATGAAGATTTAAAATTAAAAAGAATAATACTAAGATTTAAAATTAAAAAAAAAATAGAATATAAAATCAAAAATTTCTCAAATAAAAACAAAAAAAACATTTTAAGATTAAAAAAAAATAAAAAATAAAAAATGTTATAATATTACTATTTTTTTTATGTGCATGGTTGTTTTATGGATTTTCCTGTCTAGATAAACCTATAAGTCTTAAAAAAGAAAAAAATTTCTAAATTTTTGTCCTTAAAACCCTAAAAAATTTAGTTCTTTTTGCATTTTCTTCACTAAAAAAATATAAAAAAATAATGGTTTTTGAACCTAAAAACCTTAAAAAATTATTTTTTGGACACAAAAAACTATAGAAAAACAGATTTTCCCCAAAATCGTCTTTAAATTGACAGAATAGAAGAAAAACTAACCTTTGAAATGCAAAAAATTGTTGTCACCAATGCCAACACAACGCCTCCACAAAATTACCAATAGCAACATAGCGCCTCCAATGCCAATGCAATGCCTTCACGAAGTTACCAATGCCAATGCAACACCTCCACAAAATTACCAATAGCAACACAACGCCTCCAATGCCAATGCAATGCCTCCACAAAGTTACCAATGCCAACGCAACACCTCTAGAAATTTGCTCTAACAAATATCAGAAAACTTGATGTGATGTGATGAATAAAAACAATCATTTTTATTATATAGCGAATATTGTCTGATTGGTTTACTGTTTAATGAATGTGGGATTAAAATTTCAAATTTAAAATATTTACATTTAGTTTATTATAGTTCATACTATAGTTAAAATACTTAATATTTGCATGTAGTGATCATAGTTAATATTTTATTTAATATTTACATGTACTAAATGTTGAGTAATTCAAATATAATCTCAGATTAAAAATTAAAATATGA
The DNA here is from genome assembly GCA_034641835.2 of Pinus albicaulis. Taxonomy (NCBI): domain Eukaryota; kingdom Viridiplantae; phylum Streptophyta; class Pinopsida; order Pinales; family Pinaceae; genus Pinus; species Pinus albicaulis. The sequence goes on from JAXQQM020078342.1 coordinate 163,953, forward strand.
AATACTTACATGTAGTTAATTATAATTAATATTATAGATAAAATAGTTAATATTTGCATTTAGTTATCATAGTTAATATTTACATGTACTTAATGTTTAAAATCATGGGATTAAATTTTAAAATCTAAAATATTTACATGTAGTTAATTATAGTTAATATTATAGTTTAAATGGTTAATATTTATAAGTTGTTATTTTTGTAAATATTTACATGTAGTCAATCTTAAACCATTCAAATAAAAAAATTATTTTAGTTTCGAAGGCATGCATGAAAGGAATATTTTGTGGATATTTTGAGTAGAAAGTATGGTGAAATATTTGAAGACCAACAGTTTATTAATAAATTTTGAAATATATTTTAGATGAATATAACGTAAATTTGAAATTTAAAATTTAAAATATTTACATGTAGTCATTATAGTTAATATTTGCGTGTAGATATTATAGTAATATTATAGTTAATACTTACATCTAGTCAATGTTAAATCATTGAAATAAAAACATTATTTTAGTTTGGAAGACATCCATGATGGAAATATTTTGTGGATATTTTGAATATAAATATCGGTAAAATATTTCAACACAAACAATTTATTAAAAAAATGTTAAATACATTTTTGACTAATATTTGTATCAAATATTTGAAATGAAAATTTTGGAGGGAAATTTTTTCGCGAAATTTTTTGGGGGGAGATTTTTTCGTGAATTTTTTTGGAGGGAAAATTTGGAGGGAAATTTTTATTCTTTAAGCTATATATTGTAAGTGGGAGAGGAATTTGTATCATTCAACCCATTCTTGTTGAAAGCCATGGTTTTTTCTGATAGCGAAGTTTTTCTTTGTACAACATCAACATCTTCGTCACGTAACAACTCTATTCAGAGTGATGAATATAATGG